>PISX010021848.1:0-32822 GCA_004024625.1 Mellivora capensis
AGGGTATCATGCTTAGTGAAATAAGTCAATCAGAGAAAGACAACTATCATATGATCTCCCTGATATGAGGAAGTGGAGATGCAACATGGGGGACTAGGGGGGTAGAAAAAGAAGAAAAGAAACAAGATGGGATTGGGAGGGAGACAAACCATAAGTGACTCTTAATCTCACAAAACAAACTGAGGGTTGCTGGGGGGAGTGGGTCGGGAAAGGGGGGTGGGGTAATGGACATTGGGGAGGGTATGTGCTATGGTTAGTGCTGTGAAGTGTGTAAACCTGGCGATTCACAGACATGTACCCCTGGGGATAAAAATATGTTTATAAAAAATAATTAAAAAAATAAATAAATAAAAATAAATAAATAAAACAGGGGAAAAAAAAAAGGCATGTAGAGCAGAGCTTCCCAGCCTGTGTCCTCTCCAGCAGGCTCTCCCCCTCAGCCTGAGAGCCCAGCAGATGTTTGGGAAAGGAAAGTAGACTTCTGAGAAGTTTCTTCTCTCAAATGCAACCAATGTCTCAAGCATTAAAAAGAAATCAAACTGTCTCAGTGGCTGCTTTTCTGGCAATAGCATATCTAGGAGGGGGACACCTCTGGGCTTCCTGGTCTGCCAGATTGATGCTTTTAACTCGAATATGGAGAAGCAAGGTTTGCCAAACCTGTGGGATGGCAGGGGCCACACTGGGGCCTTCCAGTTGGACTGAGAGCTCTGAGTCACAGCTGAATGTAATTGGAGGTTGTAACACAGGGTTAAAGGCATGGGCTGCACGGGGTCAGGACATGTCCAGTCTGATCAATGTGGGATTCAGGCTGGCAAGTTATTTCATCTCCCTGAGTTATACTTTCTCATCTGGAAAAGGGAGGACAAGAAACAGCTTCTAACCCCACAGGATTATTCCAGACAAAGTGATAAAATGCACATAAAGCACAACGTACGGGATCTCTGGGCACACAGTGTGCAATAAATGTTTTTTATTATTTGGTTATTCTATTTGAGTTACACTTTACAATATGCAAAAATCCTCACAATGGTTTTCATTCTGGATGAATGAAACGCTCTGACTTGGAATCGTAATTTATTTATGTTTGGCTGAAATAATCCACTCCAAGTGGAAGATTCTCAAGAGAGGTTTTACAAATGTCCTGGGTAAGATTTGTCCAGAAAGGAGGAGACCCCACTTTCTCTAAAGTACTCAGGACTCAGCTTTGTAAGGACGAGGCGAATTCTATTTGGTGTCTGGCCAGTTACCTGGCCGTATGCGGGGCCTCGAGCTGACTGCTTTCCCTTCACCCATAGCAGCAAGCAGCTAGGGGTGAGGAACTAGAAGCAGTACTGGAAGGACGAAGGGATGGGGAGACATGGAGAAAAAGTCACACAGAAACACTGGCTCTCCCCAGTTCTTAGGCTTTGGTCATGCTGGAACCGCACCATCAGCTCTCTTGGGACTCCAGCTTGCTAATGTTCCAGCTGGCCCACTGAAGATTTTGGACTTCTCAGCCTCCATAATTGCATGAGCCAATTCCTTATTCCGTAAAATAAGTCAACCACCGTGTGCATGCGTGTATTGTGTATATTCTATTGGTTCTGTTTCTCCGGAGAACACTAATACCCCATACACCTATCCTGACAACGGCCTGGAAGTCGGGTCAGAGAGCAGCTTGCCACTGACCTCCTATCAGGCGACAGCCCAACTGCCTCCTGGGACCCCAGATTACCTGCACCTGTCCCAGTGTTCCAGGCACAGAAGTGGCAGCTACGGTGTATTGAGCTTTTACTAAATCTACAAAATATTCTGAAATGGTAGGTATCATCCCCATCTTACACACAAGGAAACAGAAGTACAGAAATACATGCACGCTGCTGAAGGGCACACTTTGGGACAGCGCCAGGACTCAAACCCGGGGCCGTTGGAGTCCTTGCCCGTGCTCTTAACCCCCACTGTGAATGCTGCTCAGGATCCCAACAGACCAAGCCAGCTCTCCAGGCAAGACTCCATTTCCCACTGCTCCCCATTAGTTCACACTGAACCCTTGGTACCAAGTCTTTGCACACGTGGACTTTACCTCTCGTTCTTTGCAACCTGATCTGGCTTTCTGGCCCAGGCCCCAGCACACGAAGCCGGACACCGCACCACACTTTTTGGGACTGAGTCACCGGTCAATGGCCTCTATGTGCTTCTCATGTTCTCTTTCTTTCAAAATGTACTAAGCACTTTAAAATGCACTAAGCCACATTCTGGGACTGGTACTGACATGCTCAATAGGAGGAAAATTAAATTCATATGCTCACAACTGTTAAAGAGGACTGTGAGGTCTCCAAATGATGCGTAACTGCAGGAGGATACATCTGAGTGGGTACTGGGTACTGGAGGGATGAGTGCCCTTGGCCTGGCAATGGCCAGGGTCGAGGGGGAGGGGGGGAGCGGAGGGGAGGGCTGTGGACAGGGATTCCAGGCATGGTGCTGGTCATCTGCAGCCGGGTCTAGAACTGGGTCCTGGTCTCTGTGGTCCTCCCATTCCTGAGATCTGAGCACCTCCACAGAAACACAGGCTCATGCACTGAATTATATGTCCTGCAAATCCATATGTTAAAGTCCTAACCCACAGCACCCCAGAGTGTGACCTTATTTGGATATAAGATCTTTCAAGAGGTGACTAATGAGATCATATGGGTGGGACCTAATCCAATGGCACTGGTGTCCTTATAAGAAGAGGACTATTTATAAGCCAAGGAAAGAAGCCTAAGCAGAAATCAGCCCTGCTGATACCTCGATCTCAGACTTAGAGCCTCTAGAACTGAGAGAGGGAATACATTTTTACTGTTTAAGCCACTCGACGTGTGATATTTATTACAGTGGCACTTGCTGACCCCGTACACAGAGTGACACACACATGGCTTGACCAGCTGTGAAGTCACATCGTCTTCTGAGCTGACTCAGCCCCACGACCTCCCGAGGCTTGCTGCAACCCCAAAGGGTCTGCTGGTTGTCAGCCTCAACTCAATGCAAATCCTCTGAACGCGAGCTGGGGCTGGCCTTGACGGTGATGTCTCAGAAGCAGCCAGCTAGCCAAGGAGGTGGAGGGCAGCGTCAGGGCTTTGTAGTCTAGGAGGGAGGGTCGGATGAGCAGAGAAGGCACAGAGGCTGGAATCAGAGGGGCAGGGGCACACCCCCCAACCCCGGCACTAATCAGAGTAGCTCTTATTTTGTGTGTTATGTCTTGGACTTCTGCATCAGAGTTTGTTAGGAGGAAGGGCTCAGCGGCCTAAAAGCAAACTTTAAAACCACTGAACTTGAATGATTGTGAAGGCCTCTTGTGTCCAAGAGACTCTACCATTGTTCCTCACAAAGAGAAAAAAGACGCAAATTAACACAGGCCTGTTCGGCAGGCCTGAACAACCCCACCCTTCATTTGGCCTCCTTCTCAGGAGAGAAAGGCATTTGTCTCATACGTGATTATCTATTTGTTGGTAGAATCTTTGAAGGGATAGACCATATCCTTAAGTTTAATTATAAATGTACCTGGTAAGGTGATGAAATACCCAGTTCATTGAAAACTTGCCACTCTACCTTGCTCTCCTGTGGTCATGTGACCCGTGGTGCTGAATCTCAGGAGGACTTTGGTATTCAAGGCATTCACCTCCTTCTTCTGGGGTCCAAAATAAACCACCCGTGTTCTAGGTGGGTTCTGGCCCATTTTAGCAGAGGAAGGCAGAAGGTGTAAAATGCAAGCCAGTTTAAGACAATCGTTGCCAACAGCACTTTACCTTCCACTCATTTGTTCCAAAGGATCCTGCTCTAAGAAAATGATCTTCCATAAAATAGTCTCCTGAAATAATTAACATCTGAACGGGAAGGGGCTATTTTTTTCCCATATTGATGTATTCTGTTGCTAGGAGATGGGTTTGGAACAGAATTCCTAAATTAAACTTCCTTGCAGACTGACTTATATTGAATCTGGCTCTCTAAGAGAACATACTACATTTATCATGAGCGTCAGTGTGCAAAAACCCATCATTTCGGAAGCTAGAAGACAATTAACCAGGTCAGCAAGTATATAATCCAGGCATCTTACCATCGTATGAAAATACGAGTATGTTTATGAGAGGCAGCTGCACTGTGGGGGGGGAAAGTGGTATATTAGGAGGGAAAAACATCTAGGATTTGTCACTTACTAGCTATGCAACCTTGGAAGATTACTTATCTCAACCTTGATTTTCTCATCTATATATGGGGGCTATATTTTTTCGTAAGTTTGTTGTGAAGTGTAGTTAGATATTGGTACACAGAGGAATATTACTCAACCATTAAAAAAACCCCAAAATCCTGTCATTTGTAATATGGATAATGCTAAGTGAAATCAGTCCATCAGAGAAAGACAAATACCACAGTATTTCACTCATATGTGGAATTTAAGAAACAAACAAGCAAAGAGGGGAAAAAAAGAGACAAACCAAGAAGCAGACTCTTAACTATAGAGAAAAAACGGATGGTTAGCAGAGGGGAGGTGGAGGGATGGGCGAAACAGGTGAGGGGGGTGAAGGGGACACTTAATCATATCAGCCCTGAGTAACATATGTAATTGTTGAGTCACTACACTATATACCCGGAACGAATGTAACACTGTATGTTAACTACATTGGAATTTAAAACACAAAACAAAACAGTAGTGGGACTGTTTCTGAGTCTGGTTTCCCTACCGGATTATGTGAGCTCTCAGGACAGGGATAGGCAGTGCTGGCTCAAGGTAGGCATCAGAAATCAGCTTATGGAGGGAAAGGGGAAAAGGAGGGCGCCTGGGTGGCTCAGTGGGTTAAGCCACTGCCTTCGGCTCAGGTCATGATCTCAGGGTCCTGGGATCGAGTCCCATATCAGGCTCTCTGCTCAGCGGGGAGCCTGCTTCCCTCTCTCTCTCTCTCTCTCTGCCTGCCTCTCTGCCTACTTGTGATCTCTGTCAAATAAATAAATAAAATCTTAAAAAAAAAAAGAAAGGGGAAAAGGAGGGAGGCAGAGAGGAAGGGAAGGAGAAAAGGAAGGAGGGAGAGAGGATTTTCTTAAGTCATTAATAAAGCCAATTTCAAAAGAATTCTATAGAATTCTAAAGATGGCCAGAATAATGACAGTATCCCTGGAACTGATACATCGTTTCTAAAGGTGTCAAGGCTCACTTGGGTGTTGATCCTCTGGCATGTTTGGTTAAAAAACAACAACAACAACAACAACAAAAAACAGGTCACTACCCCCTGGTCACACTTCACTTTCTCCTTCAGGGTATGCATCTACTGCGTGGAAAGGAAATACCAAATTTATTCAACTTTAAATTTTCATCTCTATATAAGTACCAGCAAAAGCTGGTCCTGTATCTGCCAAAGTATTTAAAATATAAATTTCTGTTCCACACAAAAATGCACGGGACTGAAGAACAGAATTTCTGCTGACATGTATAATGAGCTTCTTCACTGTCCAAGGCTGGTTGGCAGAAACAAGAACGCAAAGAGCGAGTAACATGTATCTGCCGTCTAATCGAGTGAGCCACCAACATGGCTTGGTATATGTTGGTGTTTTGTGGTTCTGAATACAGGCTTCCCATCTGATGTGTACATATTTAAGGCTGAAACAACATGAGACGTTTACAACATAATTTTAAGAGGAAAAAAGCAGGATTCGGAGTTGAATACAGAATAGAATTATATTTATGCTTTAAAAATACTAGAAAGGAGCACCACATTAAAATTGCTAATAGCAGGGGGCACCTGGGTGGCTCAGCTGGTTAAGGGTCTCTGACTTTTGCTCAGGTTCTGATCCCAGGCTCCCTGCTCAGCAGGAAGTCTGCTTCTCATTCTGCCCCCTGCCCCTCTCAAATAAATAAATAAAATCTTTAATAAAAAATGATAATAGCAGAATTATTTGTTTTCTTCTTTTGATTTTACACATTTTCTTTCCTCGGTAGATAGTACTTTTATAATGATAAACCCATCTGAAAATCCCCAAATTGTATATAACTGTTTTAGTTAACACCGATAGCTTGAAATCTAAACTGTCTACAGTGTTACAGAATTTACTACCTATTAGCACATTTGTCTTCCTGGAAACTGTAAGATGTTCATCTAAGAATTCCTTTCCTTTTGTTTCCGGTTACCCACAGATCCTGGCTCCTTGTGCCCCTGTGTTTTCCTGGAGCCCTAAACAGAACAGTATTATTTACCGATTTTGGCAAACTGGGAAGGGGGGGAACCTTAAAAACCCCCAACCTGGGGGCACCTGTGTGGCTCAGTTGGTTAAGCGTCTGACTTTGGCTGAGGTCCTCCTTGCAGGATCCTAGGATCCAGCACCATATCAGGCTCCTTGCTCAGTGGGGAGTCTGCTTCTCCCTCCTGCTGCTCCCCCTGCTTCTGTGCTTGCTCATTCTGTATCTCATGAATAAATAACTCTTAAAAAAAAAAATCCCCACCCCAAAGGTTTCCTTTCCTTCCACAGCTGCCTCCATGCATGCACGTCCTTAAGTTCCAGGCAGAGCTCTGGGGCAGGGACCACACTTACTGCGACCCTCTCACATGTTTGTGTATGAAGTCAGCGTGGAACCGTGGGACCAGCGGATCCTTCTCCCCGTGCACGATCAAGGTGGGGCACTGAACCAGCGGCAGGAAGTGCCCACAGATATTCCCTGCAAGACAAACAGCACTGAGACTCTGCTTCCCTGTGACCATCCTGTGAGGGGAGTTAGAGGAGGAGCAGAGAGCTGGGGCTCATCCTGCCTCCCTCTGGACCTTGGTGCCCCATCCCTAAAAGAGGTGGTCTGCATTAGACAGGGTCTGAGGGGTCTTCTAGCTCTCACAATCTGTGGGCTTCCTTTTCTGGTTCTCTGCTGGGTTTCTTTCTTTTTTCCCCTTGGAAAGCTCTACTAGTAAACAAGCAGTTTTGCCTGATTATATGCATAATGCATGCAGAACAGGAAAATAAACAAAAACCCCACAACTCTTTATATTATGGAGAACAGTGCCCAGTTTGCAGAAGGAAGGTAGATGCTTGGCATCTGAAAAGCTTTCCCTTGAGGGGCGCCTGGGTGGCTCAGTGGGTTAAAGCCTCTGCCTTTGGCTCAGGTCATAATCTCAGGGTTTTGGGATCGAGCCCCGCATCGCAGCCCCGCATCGCATAGGGCTCTCTGCTCAGCAGGGAGCCTGCTTCCTCCTCTCTCTCTGCCTGCCTCTCTGCCTACTTGTGGTCTCTGTCTGTCAAATAAATAAATAAAATCTTAAAAAAAAAAAAAAGCTTTCCCTTGAAATAATGCTCTAAGTGGTCCTTGGGGCTCCAGCCAGCCCTCAGAGCTTCTGTACCTCCTGGGAAGTTATAATTTATACACGGCAAATGGGTTTCTTTTCATTCCTCCTGCCTCCATGACGTTCCTGACTGACCAACTCTGGGGACGATAGGGCCCTCCCCTCCATTTGTAACAACATTTCTTCTTTTTTTTTTTTTTTTAATTTATTTGTCAGAGATAGAACAAGAGAGCGAGCACAGGCAGACAGAGTGGCAGGCAGAGGCAGAGGGAGAAGCAGGCTTCCTGTTGAGTAAGGAGCCCGATGTGAGACCCAATCCCAGCCTGGGATCATGACCTGAGCCGAAGGCAGCCGCTTAACCAACTGAGCCACCCAGGCATCCCTGTAACATTTCTAAGGCTGATGAGGAACAACCCGACTCCCGTCCATCCTGCTGTTTCCTGGCTGGGAAATCTTGGTGGTTCCTCAGGGATGAGTTTTAGCCTCCTCCCTGGTCAAAGAGGGGATAGTTCTAGATCTGTGCAGTGGCCGTGAGGCCAAAAAGAGATGTCCTATCTATAGCTCTGGGCAGTGGGCAGGTACTCCATAAAGGGAGCTCCTTCCTCCTCTGCCTCCTCCCGGGGGTCACTGGGGCCCTGAGAAAGCTGGGAGTCAGCTCACTGGGGTGCTGCCCAGGCACCTGGCCTGTCTCTCCCCCTCAGTGGCCAGGGCAGGGGGCACTGCCTGCTGAATGAGAAGATGATGGGTTGGCCTGAGAAACACTTCTCCAGGACTCAGAAGCTGCCCTCTTCTGTCCCTGGGATGACACACAGCTGCTAACCGCATGCTCAGGGGATGGAGAGAGCAGTCACCGCTGAGCACTATGGGTCAGACACTGTTCCTGTGCTTTGATGCTCACGAAACACAGCCTTCCCTGCTTTAGCTCCCCGGGTCTGTACAACTATTGGCAGGCCCAGTACTTTTACAATAAGGGTCCTAATAACCTTTTATCAAGCGCTGAACCCGTACTTAGTAGGGCACCACAGCTGGATGTGCAGAAGCCCATTTGGTCCTCACAGCAACTTACGGGGTAGTTATTAGCTTCTTCGGTTCACAGACAGGGAACGGCAGCTTGGAGAAGCTGCGCAGTTTGCCCTTCACTCTGACAGCAACCAAGCGGCGAGGCCGGACCTCACACCCAGGTCTGACTCCTTAGCCCCTACGCTAAACCGAGCATCCAAGAATGTTCCAAGAGTAATTTCAAACAATTATGAAAAAAAGGGCTCCTATCAAGTTAATGTGTGGAGGGGAAAGAAATAGTTTATTCACATACTCGCTGCAAGATCATTTATACACCGCTAGCTCCTCAATGTTTTGACATATTTCCCCTCTCGTTCTTTTTTTTTTAAAACTGCATTTGATTTTTTTTTTTTTAAATTTCAGGTTTACAGCATAATTGAGTGAAGGGTTCAGGGACCTCCCCTGTCCCCCAGCACCCCACATGCACAGCCTTTCCCATTATCAACACCTCCCACCAGAGTGGGACATTTTTATAACTGATGAGCCTGCACGGACACGTCATTGTCCCCCAGAGTTTGAGTTTATGTTGGGGTTCACTCCTGGTAGTTGCACATTCTGTGGGTTTGGCCAAGTGTGTAGTGACATGTAGCCATCACTATGGGATCACAGAGTGTCTTCCCATCCCTGAAACTTCTGTTTTGGACATTCTAACAGGTGAGTACTGGGATCTTATTTGACTCGTCTTTTAATGAGGTTCTTTTCTCACTGTTCAGTTTTAAGAGTCTGTGTACATTTGGATAATAGTGCTTCCTGAGACACGCCTTTTGCCAAAATTTTCTCCCAGTCTGTGGCTTGCCTTCTCATACTCTTGACAGGCTCTTTTGCAGAAGGGACGCTTTAAATTTTAACAAACATAGGACATATTTTTGAGCTGCTGATTTAATTCTCCTTCTACCCTTGAGTCTTCCTACCCTTTCCCAGTCAGGAAAACATAAAAGTTTACATTTCAAAAATTTACCTTCTTTAATGGAGGACTGTCTTAGACATTTTTTATGGCATTTTTTTGTTTTAAGAGCTGAGGGAGACACATTTTTCAAAGACCTATTTCCACGGCTGGGTACTGCCCTGGAACAGGACATATTTGCTGTTTTGAACTTGAACCAGAAAAGTAACATTTCCAAATGTCTTTTTCATTGTGAAAGTTTTGATAGGTGACTCACTCCGGAAATGATTACCTAATAGATCAAACTGGTCCTTCAGCTGTAGCCATTTTGTCACCAATGTGCTCCCAGATTTGATCTTAGCCGCCCCCCCCTTTTCTTTCAGCAGTTAAAATAGAAGAGTGAGAGACAAGCACTATAAAACTACTGAAAAACACTTGACTTCAGAATTTCTCTTAAATGATGTCAGTTCTTCCTGCTATTGGAAATCGTTTTAATTTTTCAGCTGAAGACAGGGAGTTACAGTTACATAACTAAGTTCTGAAGGTGGGAAATAAACTGAACATTCCTCCTCAGGCTAATTCTGCTGGGGCTGAAGGTCATGACACAAAGGCCCTTCTTTTTTGTCCTGGGAACAGAGGATACAGCAGGGTAATGGGTCTAAATGTGAAAAAAAAATGTAGTACGCAGGACAGTGTGTTTGTTTTCTGATGGCCCACTCCAGAATTAGAAAGAAACAAACACTATGTGAGGCTTCTGGAGAATGTCTGTCATCACACACAAGAAGGATCAGAAGGAGAAAGGAACTGTCTGCTCTTTAAGACTTCCCACCGTGAGCAGGTGTGTACACACAGCATCGCTAAGGCGATCCGCTGCACAAGAGCGTGTATGGCGCACGATCACCGGCACCCTCTGTTTGCACCTCAGTGTGAAAGGTGCCGAGTGCACTCGTCACCAGGGAATTCTGGAACACCAGGGGAGGAACACAAGCAAAGGGACGGCTAACCAGTTCACATAACCTACCATCTGGAAGATGTTTGAATTGTTTTATGCCATCCACCCACTTCTCACAGGTTTTGGCAAAGTAGTCATAGCCATATAAGGTTTCGAGAGGTTTTCTTGTTTTCTCACTCCACTTAGAAACATCTCGGATACCTGAAAAATAGAAGTATTGACAAGAACAGGTCTAGTGTAGGGGCGCCTGGGTGGCTCAGTCAGTTAAGCATCTGCCTTCGGCTCAGATCAAGAGACCTGAGTCCCGGGATTGAGTCCCGGGGGGCTCCCTGTTCAATGGGGAGTCTGCTTCTCCCTCTCCCTCTGGCCCTCGCCCCTGCTCATGCTCTCATTCCCTCTCTCAAATAAATAAGATCTTAAAAAAAAAACAACAGGTTTAGTCTAATAATAAGTAAGGTTTATCTTTAATATTGCAAATACAGTCCATTCCAGAGCCATGTTTGCTCTCACGTGGCTTACTCTTCACCTCACCCAGGTCAGTGAGGCTTTCCCTGACAGCACCCCGCGACACACACCATGCACACAGAGCACCCTCCGTCCATCCACTCTGCTTAGCACCGATCAGCGCTTTGTAGCATTTTCTGTGTCCGTGGCCAAATGTCTGTCTCCCTACTAAGAGGAAAGAAAGCTCCAGCATAAGGAACTTGGCTTTGTTCTGTTTCCCACTTATCCCCAGAGCCTAGACCAGTGCCTGGCACAAAAGAGGCACAAAATAAGTTTTTACGCACTGAATGAAATTAGATCTGCATTTATGCTTTCTGTTAAAGACACAGAAGAAGATTTTCCCCAATTAGAGTTATCTGAGTAAGACTGACACGATTTATAAAAGGTTTTTTCTGAAGTGTGTTCAGGTATACTAAAAACAGACAAATTATTCATTCTAGTTTCTGCTTCTGAAGAAATATGGGTGTAAAAGGCTAGCTACGAACTTGAAACTCAGAAAAGGAATAACAGACCAGCTGGGTGGCTCAGTCATTAAGCGTCTGGCTTTGGCTCAGGTCATGATCTCGGGGTCCTGGGATCCAGCCCTGAGTCTGGCTCCCTGCTCAGCGGGAAGTCTGCTTCTACTCCCCCTGCTTGTGTTCCCTCTATCCCTGTCTCTCTTTCTATCAAATAAATAAATATTAAAAAAAATAAAACTCATGAACAAAATTACTTAGCCCACTCTTTTCCATACTTCTTTAAACACACTGATAATTCTAATACTTCTGAGCATATTACACATTGCTTAATGTCAGCTTTTGACATGGTGCTTCTCCTACACAACATACATCAAAGACAACCCATGACTAACGACATGAACTCATACTGAAAACAACCCCTCCGCAGAGCTCCCGACAGCGCCAAGACCCGGGCAGGCAGCCGGTATGCACTCAGTGAGTGCAAATTACAGAGTGGAGGGAGAAGTGCTATGTACAACTACAACTGGCGGATGCTGTGACAGCCAGCACCAGATTGGTACCCGCCTGCAGAGGTAGGCCCAGCAGTGCACATGGAGGCCGAGGGGAGCTGAGCTGCTCCGCACAGGAGTGAAGACTTCACAGAGGGGTGCGGAGAAGTCTGGAAATTAAGAGGGTATAGAGGAGATCTGGGAAGAAGAAAAAGGAGAGCTGGAAGAGGGGAGAGGAAAGAGGAGCCAGCAAGAGGTCATACAGATGGCAGATTAAGAAATCTCCCACAGGTATTTCTACTCTGGGCTCTACTGCAGACCACACCCTCTGCAAGGTGCCCTTGCAGGGGAATGACTTCTTTTTTTTTTTTTAGGTAGGCTCCACGCTCGGTGTGGAGCGCAATGCAGGGCTTGAACTCATGACTCTGAGATCTAGACCTGAGCTGAGATCAAGAGTCAGACACTCGGGGCGCCTGGGTGGTTCAGTGGGTTGAGCCGCTGCCTTCCGCTCGGGTCATGATCTCAGGGTCCTGGGTCATGATCTCAGGGTCCTGGGATCGAGTCCCGCGTCGGGCTCTCTGCTCAGCAGGGACCCTGCTTCTCTCTCTCTCTCTCTCTCTGCCTGCCTCTCTGTCTACTTGTGATCTCTGTCAAATAAATGGATAGGATCTTTAAAAAAAAAAAAAAAGGGTCAGACACTCAACGAACTGAGCCACCCAGGTGTCCCTATGACTAGACTGTTCATAAAACATATTTTTGTTGCATTGTTCGAGTTGCAGCAATTAATGGAAACTAGCATATGAAGGTGTGTGTGTGTGAGAAAGAGAACCTAAGGAGACAGCAAAGAGTCGTAAGACTACTCAAAAGGCAGGGTTGCTTTTGGGGGAAATGGAACTGGTAGTTGGGACTAGGTAGGTTGAGCCAAACCTGAGATTTCTAGATTAAATGGAGATGAAAATGGCCCCAACCTGGTATGATCCTGTGCTTCCCTAGAGTAGCAAATGTAAATCTTCTCTGAAGGAAAGTATCATCAATTTGTATGCATGGTCTTTGTGTGTGTGTGTGTGTGTGTGTGTGTGTGTTCAGATTAAGAGTAAGCCAATACTCGCTGGTAATCACAGGTCACAAAACAATCAGAATCTTCATAAAGCTAATGAAAAAGCTAGAATATTGGAAGAGAAAGCTTAAGAAAAGATGTAGCCCACCACACAGAGAGACAAGAAGATGAATGAGAGACAGGGAAGATGGGAAGGCAAGGCCCACAAAGTCCAATCAGTCCCGGTGGGGGAGAGTGGGAGAGAGCGGATGAGAACAGAGGAGATGCAGTATAGGAGGGAGGACATGGGCAAGAATGATTTCCAGAAATGATCAAAGATAAGGGTCCACAGACAAAAATCAATGTAACCCAAACTGGATAAGTAAAAAGGAATTTGCATCCAGTCCCACAATAGTAAAATAGCAATACATCAAGGAGAGAGAGAAAAAGCCTGGAAAAAAGCCAGAGATGAGACACATCACTCCAGAGGGGGGAAAGCTAAACGGGCAAAACTTCTCAACAGCGATCGAGGAAAGCAGAAGACCGTGGAATGGCAGAGAAAATAATCTGCCATTTATATTTCTGCACTTAGCCAAATAATCTTTCCAAGAATGAGCGTGGAATCAAAGACATTTTGAGGTGAAAACGGAGATCACTATTAACAGAGCTGCCCTTGAAAAATGTCTAAAAAATAACTTGAGGAGAAAGAGAAGTGAGCTTGGGAGGAATATCTGAGACGAAAGAAGGAAAGGGGAGTCAAGAAACTGACGAACGTGTCTTTAAGTGTGAAAACACACAAACATGCCAAGCTAATGAGAACACAGAATGCTGGAACATTTTTTTACATTAATATTAGTTCTGTCTGTAAAGGAAGCGAAAGGACAAGGCACAAGCTATGCTGCCTAAGGACCAAGGCAATTACTAACCAGCAAGGGGATAATAATCAGACTGTCCTTCAAATCAGCAACATCACATAACATTGGAAGTGGTCTAGTCTAGGGCTGGGTGGAGGGTCCTTGGGTGTCTGTCCTATTGTTAGGCTTCACATGGTATGCCTGTTAAACATACGGTTTTAAAACTTTTACGTAACCTTTGATACATACAAATCAACGAGAAGAAACAAAGCGACATGAATAGGTACAATACAGGGGAAGAAACTGCAGTGGTGCATACATGCGTAAAAGATTCTCAATCTTATTAGAAAGAGGAAGATGCAAATTATGTCCCCTAGTAAGACCATTTCACATCCGCTAAGAAGTCTGATGATTCAAAGTTTTTGTTGAGGATGTAAATTAAGGAATCTAATGCGCTGGTGGTGGAAATGCATGTCTGTAGTTGGAAAACAGCTGGTCACTTGCAACCTGATATATTTGCATATCACAATATTCAGCAAATCTCACATATGGGCCTATACCCCAGACGGACACTGCTGCTCATAGGCCCCAGGAGACATGTGCATGAATGTTCACAGCGACAGTGAAAATAGATCCACAGTCCATCGATAAAAGAGACGGAAAATAAAATACTGTTGCCCGGTAGAATATGATACAGCAGTATCATGAAGGAATCTTAGAAATTCAACGTTCATTAAAAACAGTGAGTCACAGAAGATGATCTATAGTATGAAGTCACTTTGTACAGCTCAAAAACAAATAAAACTAAATTACATATTGTTTAGGAATATAAACAGATGTGACAGAAGTGTTTTCCAAAAGGCATAGGGATGATCATAGGTCTCAGGTTAGAGGCAGGGGTGGACTGGGGAGGAAGCATGAGGATACAGTGAAGGTACAAACAGTGCTCAGTCTTAATGTGCCATGGCGGACTCATGGGTGTCCGGAATTTACAGGGTCACATGTGTTGCATTATATGTATCAATCAATTAAACAAAATTCAATTATAAAATAATAAATTTACATAAAATATTATATAATAAATCACAAAATAAAATTTAAATATATACTATATGCCTTATATTATAGTATAAATATATATTATTCATGTTTAACTTATATAAGATACACAAATAGATTTAATAAAAATATATCTATATTTAATATAATACAATATTTTATTATTATATTTTAATGTTATTAATTGTACTATAAGCATAACATTTTCCATAAAATTATATATATTTTTATAAAATAAAAAAATTCTGCTGTGACAGGAAGGCCAAGATCTTTCAAGATCCAAGCTGGCTAATGTTCAATGTGAAGACATTTTTCTTGCTAACATGTAAACACCTCCTCGGGATACCGAGGGATTTCTCCAAGTGAATTAACTCAGTAAAAGCAGGCACTAGAGTGAGAGGTATCTATTAGTATGTAAACTCTGGGGCATGGCTTCAGACTTTCAGGGACAATATTATCTGAATCTCAAGGGGCAGAAAAATCCAGCAGTAGCTGGGCAAGCAGATGTTCACCCCAAGAACTGTGGTTAAGCACACAGGCTCAGAAGTCAGCCTGGCTGGGTCTGAATCCAGCACTTGCACCTGCTACCTCTGTGATCCTGAGCAATTTCCTTAACCTCTCTGTGCCAGTCTCCTCATCTGAAAAATGAGAATTATAATACCCTGAGATAAAGAGTAAATTAAGTGGGGTGCCTGGGTGGCTCAGGGGGTTAAGCTTCTGCTTTCACGTCAGGTCATGATCTCAGGGTCCTGGGATTGAGCCTCGCATGGGGTTCTCTGCTCAGCAGGGAGCCTGCTTCCCTCTCTCTCTCTCTCTGCCTCTCTGGCTATTTGTGATCTCTCTCTCTCTGTTAAATAAATAAATAAAATATTTTTTAAAAAGAGTAAATAAATTGCATATGAAACGTGCCAACAACAGTACCCAGCATATAACAAACACTCAAAAATATTCTATGTATTTATATACTTACTTCTGTTAACTTTTTTTTCAAGAGGAAGCCAGTTTTACCCCAAAGCATAATATCCACCAAAAAATAAGTAGCAATTATGTTTCACAGTTAAGTTCCTAAAATAACTATTTGAATCAAACTATTTGTTGATGCAAAATAGATAATTTGTATCCCCCCAAAATGGATACATTTCTTTTTTTGAGCATATAATTTGTGCTAAGCACCAGAAGAAAACTCACTCACTATTAATTAGTGAATTAATCCAGTAAATGTTATTTGAAGGCTGCTGAGCATTAGTCACAGCATGTACAAATCTCAATGAGATTTGGTCTCTCGCCCTCAAGAGCCTTATCATCTAGAGTTATAGATGACCTCTGTAGAAGAGTAGAATAGATGTCATGGAAGACATGGAAGGGGAGGATGGTGGAGGGTTAGTGAGCTCAGAGGGGCAATGACAGGAAGTGGCAGTGGTGGTGGGCTTCTTGGAGGAGGCACTGCTGGGTCTAAGTCTGCGAGAACAGAAGCCAGCAAGCAAATATGAGAGCCATGCCATCTTTTGCTAGAACTTCAGGAGTTTCCAGGTGTCCAAAGAAAAGGATGAGTACGTGGGGGTAGAGGAGACAAAGCGGCAGCAGAGGGACCTAGAAAGACGGGGCATCCAGGCTCACTCAAACTCTGTGAGTAAAGCAGAGGAGTCTGAACTCTACTTAACTGGAAAGTTATGCAAGACCTTGGAGGATTTTCAAGTAAGATATAATGAGATTTACATCTTAGCAAATTACCATCCAAGCAGTTTGGAAAGTAGACTGAAAGGAGGTAAAGACAGGGCAGGTTGGAAAGTGCTGGTGGAGTTAAGTGGAGACAGATGGGGAGGCCTGGACCTGGGGCCTGGCAGGAGGAATGGAAAAGGTGAGATGGCTTCCAGACAGAGCTCAGCAGAACGCAGGAAGAACGCGGAGGGCGGGAACACGACGCTGCAGATGTGAAACGTTGGGTTTTACTGGCAGACCTCCCAGCTGGGCCATCAACACAGGTTTCTGCACTTGTCTGAGCCTCAGGTTGAGTCCTAAGTAGCTATATTAATGTGAGCTTATGGCAGCCATTTGATAAATCATAATTCAAATATTCTTTTGCAGAAGAAAGAATACATTCCACTGACTGTCGCTTAGCAAGGTGGGAGATGTAGCAGGAAGAGCAGGTGTGGAGGAATGATGATGAGCTCGACTTCAGACACACTGAAGGTAAGGGGCCTGTGGGGCAACCAGGTAAGAAAAATGGACACGAAGTTGAATATCTGGAATTTGGGAGTCTGAGGATGTCAAGGGATGAGGGAAGCTTCTTGGGTGTAAGAATGGGAAGAGGAGCAGAGAGCTCCTTTCTGGATGGTGGCCAGCAGAGTAGAGCAGGGAAGGTGTCAAACACAGAGAACAGGCAGAGATAAGGGGAAAGCTGTGCATGTGGAGGTAAGAACTTCAAGGCAGAGGAAGTTTCAAGAAGAAGGGTGGGATCATGGGGCGCCTGGGTAGTTCAGTGGGTTAAGCCTCTGCCTTCAGCTCAGGTCATGATCTCAGGGTCTTGGGATCAAGCCCCGTACCGGGCTCTCTGCTCAGCAGGGAGCCTGCTTCCCCCTCTCTCTCTGCCTGCCTCTCTGCCTACTTATGATCTCTGTCAAATAAATAAATAAAATCTTAAAAAAAGAAGAAGGGTGGGAGCAATATTACAGCACGTGTGTGTTTTCAAATGCTACAGAATGACCAAGGAGCCGAAAGGCCATGAAGCATCCGAGGGGCTTGGCAGCACAGAGGCCCAAGTTCCACAAGGCCGGTGGGTCAATGCCATCCCCCACCCCCGGCACAAGTCAGGGAAGAGTGGGGCGTGAGGGAAGGGCCTGGCGGCCGGGAAGCGCAGCCGAAACACAGCAGACAGTAATGGAAAGAGGAGTGGGAGGTGAAGAGGGAGCTTCTCAGGATCTGTCTGCATAAAGGAGCGAAGTCAGAGTCACTGAATGTGTGGAGCTCACACAGTGGTGACTGAGGGGAAGGTGTCACAGGGTGACAGCGCCCAGGACAATTGGCCCCCTGTGACAGGATGTGCTAAGCGCTCCAGAGCCCGAGAGGCACGAGCATCCCCCCGGTGCATGGCCCTGGGCCTCGGGAGCTGGGGATGGCGGCTGAAGCAGCCGTGTGTGGTGAGGACACTCAGCGGGACAGGAGGCCACGTAGGCAAGCACGCGAGCAGATGCCGAGGCAGAGAGGCACAAAGGAGCAGGCCTGTTTCAGGAATGGCAGCTGTTCAACGTGGGAGCCGCACAGGAAGGCTGAGGGGAAAGGAGCAGCTGGCTACAGGGCGGGCCGGGCCCAGGTGCTTGGATGTCACTGAAGTCACTGAAGGAATTTAAGTCCCAGAATCCAAGGACCAGGCTTTTGCCTTAGTGAGGAGACTCTTCTGTGGAAGACCAACCGGCCTCAGAGGCCGAGGGTCCGAAGCAGGAAAACAGTGGACAGGAGGAGAGGAGGGGTTGCCTCCCAGGGGGACCTGGCCCCACTCACTGAGACAGAGATTATGGGCTGGGGTGTGGGAACAGTCGAGAGTCATGAGGTAGTGAGTTCAAGGCAGACACACTGGTTACAGGCTATCCAGAGGAAGGTGCTCAACCAGTAGACAGAAATCCAGGCTCAGGAGGGGTCTGGCTCAAGAGTAGTTTAGAGAACATCACCCCTAGTCATAGCAGAAGCTGTGAGACGTCTGCTCCAGCGAGCACCCAGTATCTCTCGGGCGTGGGTGCTGGCTAAGCTGGCGTGAGCCCCCGGCTCACAGATTATAGTTGAACTCCAGATGGAACAAGGAGCAACTACGTGCCAAGGGGTAAAAGCAGGAGGCTGAACAGTTAAACCTTGAATAATGACCCAGAAAGGGGATGAGTTTCTTATTTCCCTTTTCTTCCTTTGAGTCTCAACTTTGAGACACAGGGTGAGGGGAGAATCACACATGTGGTTGGGGGCTGCTGAAAGCGAAACTTCAGGAGAAGACCCCTAGAGTTAGCCAGAGGACCAGGACCAGGCTCCCCTGCTTGAGGAAAACCGTTTCTCTCTCTCTTTCTTCCTACCCTAGTCCATGGGCCTGCACTACTAGTCCAGTGGCTGGCAGGCCCCTAAAACCCCAAGAGAAGGCTAGCTCTTGATGGAAGGTACCAGAGAAAAGGGGACCATAATAAGCAAAATCCCTGTTATTTCTTCCATCTCTTTTCTCTGCCTGTTTTTCCCTAAAGATGGCTACAGTTGCATGAACTGCACAACAGCAGGGGACGGGGGAGGCTGACATTTGTCTTTCTGAGAGAAGTCTGTGCTTCTAGTCATAGGAGCTGGGTCCCTAATTCTGCATATGAACTGATAAAATGGTTCAAGTCCTGGGATCACCCCTAAGTTCTCTGTGCCTGAGGAAGATGCAAAAAGCCATTCAGCATAAGCATCAAGAACTGAACTATCAAATAAATCACTACCTACGTCCCAGCATAGCCTGAGTGGGGTTTGTGTGGGGCAGACACGAGGAAGCGTAGCACAGGCCTCACGAATGGACCTGATGCTGGAACTACAGCCCACAGAAGGCTAAACAGAATTTGCAGTATGAACCTAACTAGGCTGACTGCATGCCAAGGGAAAAAAAAAAAAATCAATGTTCCTCAGAGTTTTAACAGGATACCGAGTCACAACATAGTACAATAAAAACAATTCCAAATGAAGCAATGTACAAAACCAACAAATAAATAAATGAAAAAACTCTACAACCCCTAAAGAGGCAAATCTGATCAATTCCAAGGGAAAAGACCCAGCAAATGCTGACCCTAAGATGACCCAGACATCGGCATTATCAAATAGAGAAGGCAGGCATTGTCACAGGCATTTCCATTCCCTTCACAGGATTTTCTTCCCCCTGAAACTGGTAGGGATACAACAAGGACAAGCAGGAGTACTGATTAGGATGGGTGACTGCTTCAGACTCAGCATTTAAGAGGTTCACTGTCCTTTCCCAAACAGTGCAAAGAACTAAGATTCTGTAACGGAACACTGCCATTTAGTGGCTTACTTAAATCAGGTGACTTGCAGAGCCCTCTGAATAAAACTAGACTTGTCATATTCAAGTGCCTGGGTCTGCAAATGTTTTCTGTCAAGGGCCAGAGAGTATTTTTGGCTTTGCAAGCCAAAAGGCAAAATCAAAGGTATTAGGTAGGTAGATTTAAGGTGAGACACCTCTCACTCGCTTGACCCCAACTGCCTGGGCCAGTAGAAACATACTCATAATAAAAAGCCACCAGACTGAAGAGGAGGGTCCTGGTGGGCCAAGCTGGCAGATGATGGTGATGTGGTAGCCCAGGTGAGTTTTGCTTTTTGCCCCAGACACCTCCAGATTCCAATGTGTCCTTGGAATTCCTTTTCTCCCAAGAGCAAAGAAGTTTCGGTTTGGTCAGCCTGCTGGAGGCTAAGCAAGTACCAATTTGCTGACTGCAATCCCATAGCTGGGTGCCTGGGAATGGCCAGCAGTCACTGGTGTGTAAGCGGCCACCAGCACAAGCCCTGGGCAGCAAATCTGGGTGCAGAGGAGGAAACGGGGATGGAGGGGGCACCCCTGCTTGATCTCTAGGCCTGACGGCACTGGTCTTCTCCATCATTGCTTGGCCTTACAAAAACAGATGGGCTGGATTTGGCCCACAGGCTGTAATTTGCCAGTCCCCGTTCTCCTGCCTCTAAAAACTTCAAAGATAAGCTTGAAGGACAACCTTATGAGATGTGAACAGCACAAAATTTCTTTATCAAAATATAAGGTTTCATATTTGAATACAATGTTTCTTTTTATGCTCCCATAATTTTAAATGAGGTTCTGAAGAACACTTTCCATCAAGCCCTCCCTCCTTGTAGTTCACTATCAGTAGTCGGAAATGTGAACTCAGATTTTCTAGAACCTTCTGAGTCATGAAGGTGTCGCTTCTGCAAATAGAAAGCGTTAAGACACAGGCTGGTTGAACTGCAGGACTTTTCTGAGAACTCATGACTTTTCCAACTCAGAGTTGAGAACTGGAAGCAGATGAGACAGGACTGACTTGTCAATACACACTGAAGTTAAGTCCCAAGAAGGGGAGAGCAAAGGTGCCACCTGTCATGACATCTCTGGTTCGTGAAACCTACCCTGATAAATCTTCTCATCTTCATCAGTCACGTAGGCATTGGCTCCCCAGATCACCATCTTGTTGATGTATGATGGGTATTTTGCAGCCGCAATGAGAGCTGTGATGCCACCATCACTCCACCCCAGCAGAGACACCTTCTGAAACTTCAGCGTCTGCAAGGAATACAGTGAAACGCATAGCACAGTCAACTGCTCCTCTCTGCTAAAGGAATCCCGTAACTGACAGTCATCAAAATCAATACAGCTGTGAGGCTTGGAGCAGCCGTTGGCAATTAAAGAAAAATGCTAGACTCTGCCATTTGATGATGCAAATGTGTTTTCCTCAATTAGTTTCGGGGTAAATATAAGTATCATAAAATCCTAAGTAACTCTGAAACTAGTAATGCAGTATATATTCATTAAATTTAATTAAAAAAACCCTACGTACAGAGTATTGTTTTTGAATTAATGATGGAACCACATCTTTTGGTTGGACAGAATCTCTGGAAACAGGGGCGATCAGCTGTCCTTGGGAATGACAAGTAACATGTGCACACACACCCACGCCTGAGCGAAGGCTTTGAGAACAGTCATGCAGATTAGAGAGGGAAACTTAATATTTACTGGGTGGAATGAAGTCATCGCATCTGCTAAAACCACTGACTGCAACTGTGGGAAGAACGGGGCGGAGGAGAATGGTGTCACGGGGAGGTTATGTTCATCCTTAAATCAATCAGGCTCTGAAAACGTGTTCGACAGGGAAACGGAATAAAGATTACATATGAGAGATGCTGCCTCAAAGTAAAAATAAAATGATTTGGAAAATGAAAGACTTAACAAATATCAGCCCAAGATGCTGAGGGGACTATACATTGCTGTAAGTAGCATGGATCATCATTTGGCTCTATCTTGTAAAAGGAACATTCGTGTCTTCTACACCCCAGCATCGTCCCCTAGATATGCAAGGAACTCCTACACCTGTGCACCAGGGGACAGGTCCAGGGGTGTCCACACCACATTGTTTATAAGAGACCAAAAATGTCCATGGATTAAACAGTGTTTCCTGCACTACTGTTTATAATCACAAAAAAAAAAAAAGCGATTTAAAAATTTGAGTATTTATCTGCCATTAGAGAGTGGTGAATAAGACAGTGCGCCCCCACAATGGAATACTGTGTGACGATTATAAGACTTACTTGAACCCATTATTTATTTACGTGGAAGGATCTCCTTGGACAAATTGTTCAAAGAACAGTAATTTGGAAAAACATTATGGGTAAGGATGATGCCGTCAATACAAAACTGTGTACTTATATGTGTAACGAGACTGCCTGGAGGGGAACCCTCTTGCCCTGCTGGTGGGAATGCAAACTGGGGCAGCCGCTCTGGAAAACAGAATGGAGGCTCCTCAGAAAGTTAAAAATAGAGCTACCCTACGACCCAGCAATTACACTACTGGGTATTTATCTCAAGGATACAAACACAGTGATTCAAAGGGACACACGCACCCCAATGTTTATAGCAGCAATGTGCACAATAGCCAAAATAAGAAAAGAGCCCAGAAGTCTATCAACGGATGAATGGATAAAGAAGATGTGGTCTATACATACAATGGAATATCCCTCAGCCATCAAAAAGAATGAAATCTTTTTTATTCCACTGCCATTTGCAATAACATGGAAGAAACTAGAGAGGATTATGCTGAGCAAAATACAGACACATACTATATGACTTCACTCCTATGTGGAATTTAAGAAAGAAAACAGATCAATAGAGGGGAAGGAAAGGGAAGGGAAAATAAAATAAGATGAAAACAGAGAGGGAGATAAACCATAAGAGATTCTTAACTCTAGGAAACAAACTGAGGGTCACTGGAGGGGAGGTAGGTGGAAGGATGGGGTGACTGGGTGATGGGCATTACGGAGGGTACATGATGTGATGAGCACTGGGTGTTACATGCAAGTGATGAATCCCTAAATTCTACCTCTGAAATTAGTAATACACTATATGTTAACTAGATTGAAAAAAAAAAAAGATTGGCTGGAAGGGCAGTCTTAAAGTCATAGCAAGAGTATCTCTAAATAGTTGGATTGTGGGATATTTCTACTTCCTAATTCATACCTATTTGAACTCCCTTAACTTTCTGCAGGAATTACACAGTATTACTCTTATAGAAATAAAAAAACAAAATGGATGGGGGCACCTGGGTGGCTCAGTGGGTTAAGCCTCTGCCTTCAGCTCGGGTCATGATCCCAGGGTCTTGGGATCGAGCCCCACATCAGGCTCTCTGCTCAGCAGGGGAGTCTGCTTCCTCTCTCTCTGCCTGCCTCTCTGCCTACTTGTGATCTCTATCTGTCAAATAAATAAATAAAATCTTAAAAAAAAAAATGGATGAGCTTGCCCAGCCCTCCTCCCTCCTCTGGGCTCTTCCCTAAGAGACCCACCTTCATCAAATCAACAGCATCTTTTGCGTCCCTTTCAAAAAAGTCCGCTGGGAAGTCTCGATCTGGGGGTCTGGAATGTCCATATCCTCGAGGATCCCAGGCAACCACTGTGAAGAGCTTCTTATTCAGGTTCTGGATCTGGGGTCCAAAATCAGTCTCTCCACTTCCTAAAAATAGCCACTCAGTTACCCTCAGGTGAATGATTTCATTATTTCAAGCACGTTAAGGTAAAAGCAGAAACAACTGCAATCTTAAAACGAAGTAACTAGTTTCTACTCAAAAGTTGGACAGCAGGATGCAGTCAGCAAAGTAGCCTTGTGATGATAAATAAAATCCATTTCCTGAGAGGCTGACTTCCTTTCCTGGTAGAGTTCAGACTTGCCTTTTGTCTCCTCCTAGTGGCTACTTTGAGGATTCATTTGGTCCTTTATTACTTCAGCACTTTTGATATGTTCCCAGTTAATCTTCCCTAAAAAAATTTTTTTTAATTAAAAAAAAAAAAGGAATTCATGGAACTACATAGAAATTGATTTACTAATATGGTATGTTTCTGGGTGATTTTTTTTTTCTTTTTAAAAAATGACTGTTGAGAGAGATCCCAATGTTATCTGTCAACAAATTTATATGATTTGATCCAAGTTATTCAAAGTAGAATTTTAAATTCCGGGGCACCTGGGTGGCTCAGTGGGTTAAAGCCTCTGCCTTCGGCTCAGGTCATGATCCCAGGGTCCTGGGATCGAGGCCCGCATCGGGCTCTCTGCTCAGCGGGGAGCCTGCTTCCTCCTCTCTCTCTGCCTGCCTCTCTGCCTGCTTGTGATCTCTGCCTGTCAAATTAAAAAAAAAAAAAAGAATTTTAAATTCCCAGGTGTTTTTAACTAAGCTAATGTGAACAGCCCTGCAGATTTTATTTTCTGGTTATAAGTAAGCACCAGAAAACTCAACTAAAACATTAAAATGAGAGGGAGGGCAGGGTGTGGAGGGGAGTAATCAGATTTGCTTGTTTTATTCAAACAACAACATGTTAACAAATAGAACCCAATTCTTGAGGATGTGGTGGAGCTGACTGGCAGTTCCCAGCCTGCCCACGAGGTCATGGCCACTGTGTGCAAACCTCTACCGTGTGTGGCGTGGAAGGCTCTAAGGAGCCCAGTCCAGGGGCGAGTCAGCATTTTTTTTTTTTTTAAGATTTTATTTATTTATTTGTTTGTCAGAGAGAGAGAGTGAGCACTGGCAGAGGGAGGCAGAGGGAGAAGCAGGCTCCCTGCCGAGCAAGGAGCCCAATGCTGGACTCGATCCCAGGACCCTGGGGTCATGACCTGAGCTGAAGGCAGCAGCTTAACCCATGGAGCCACCCAGGCACCCTCTCTCTCTCTTTTTAAAGATTTTATTTATTTATTTGACAGACAGAGATCACAAGTAGGCAGAGAGGCAGGCAGAGAGAGAAGAGGAAGCAGGGTCCCTGCTGAGCAGAGAGCCCGATGCGGGACTTGATCCCAGGACCAACTGAGCCACCCAGGCGTCCCAGCATTTTGTTTTTAAAGTCTGCTTAGCTGCTAAGGGCTTGTAGCTCAGGCCACACACGGATACTAAACATCTTGCTTGATAAAGTAGTTATTATTACAAAATGTCTTTTAAGATGGTACAGAATCATTTAACAATATCAAGGACCACCATTCTTTCTGGGAAGATCTACCTTTCTGAATATCAGGTAAATCATTCAGAAAACCTAAGGCAAAAATATAAATGGAGAGGGTGTCTGGGTGGTTCAGTTAATTTAATGTCCAACTCTGAATCTCAGCTCAGGTCTTGACTTGGTCGTGAGATCGAGTCCTGTGTTGGGCTCCACGCAGGGTATGGAGCCTACTTGGAAAAAAAAAAATTAGATATATGTGTATACAATGTTTCATATATATATATACACATAGTATACATATGTTTTTGCACATATATATGTATTCTACACACACACATATGTGTATATAAGTTTGGAAAGGCATTTTAGCATTTAACTTTTACAAGAAAGTAAATCATAAGGAAATAGTACATATTGGTATTATTTAACTAAATTAAAACAATACCAAAACCCTTAAAACCAAATTTGAGTATCCTGGAATCACTGGACATTATCTCCCTGATCTGGATACATGTATATTACTTATCTGGAAGATAAAATTGGGATCCAGTTGGCTTTACTATGCTCATTCATGCCAATCTAATTTTGATTTCCAAAAATGCTTTAAATTAAGTCTTGCTCTTAGTTCTTATTTTCATTGAGCATATAATCAACTGCAACAAGGGGATTAATCCACCTTCTAGCACTGGCAGTCTTGCATCCTGGAATCCCTCAATTCCAGGCTCCCTGGGATGGTTGGTCAGTAGCTCATCTAGTTAGTCAATGCCTTCTGCCCACATCCCTCTCCTTGACCCCTGTCATCCTCCCAAATTATAGGTAACTACAGGGTGTAACTGCATGAAAACAAAACCAAACCAAACCTGGGTATTTAAGGGAATAAAGAATACATATAGTAGAAAGTTATCTTTCTTTTCTGTCGCTTAAACTTGTAGCAAATATTAAAGCATTTAACAAAGCACTAAAATCAATAATCAATATTTGGCATCTAATAACGTGAATGCATCATAGACTACACAGCACACAAATTCCATTAAAAAACGTCCAGACCCAGCATTCCAGGAAGCAGGAGGAGTGCATGTTCTCCCTCTCCCGTCTGCTGATAATGTAAATGGACACCATTCACAGCCACTTTGGCAGAGGTTACTGAGGTGCTGCAAGAGAAAAATCCCACCCCCAAAGAAAGATTACTTAGCAGTATAAACGTAATATGAACCAACTGCCCTTTTCTATACCCGAGTCAACTCCAGTACCCTTCTCAGGCTTCTTGGATTCCTTTGATTTGTGCTTAAGTTTCCCAAACCTAACAGGGACCACTCACTAGACTGCAGGTCTGAACTATGCCTTCATGTTTGAATGCCATACACCGCCAGCCCGGGGCTTACCCTATGAAAGTACTGAGAGGTTATTGAAATCAACGGCCATATACCCTCAAGGGCACACACCTGGTGAGCTGGAAGCCAGCGGTGCCAAGGGTGCAAGCGGACGCACGAGCTTCACTCAATGACACACGAGATTGAGTAACCAGGACACAGAGCCTGGAGCCCCCGGGCAGGACCTCTGCAGATCTAGAGAGGTGGCCTGGGCCTTCTACTGCACAGCATTGTTCCTCGGGGCAAGTCTGATCTCAGGAGTCCACACAGAAGGCCTTGGTCCCTAGGCAGTCCTTTAGGCATGTGGCTTCTCGTGTTCTCTGGCCAGCTGCCTCAGGGCTCTTGGCAGGAATGCCTATCTGCACTGCTATGGCCAGCCTGGTTTTTAACATGTTGCAATATGTGTGTTGATGATTAAACACACGGATCCATAACCTTCCATGTCAAGAGCGCTCCCTGGGCCGCTGACCCTCCTTAGCCCAACACCTCCCATGACACAGTATCTAACTGGACATGCTGGTGTAGGAGTGTGCCCGGGTCTGTTTGGACTGATGTGTGTACCGACCACATCAAGGGTACCACTCTGATGAACCTCTCCTCTGCGGCTCTTCCAGAAACTCCAGAATGACTATGCAGGGATACATAGCAATAAGCGCACACACGATTCCTGCATCAGGCTCTAAGAGCCTCCCCACTGATTTCCCAGGTGGCTGGGTGACGTGCTGAAGGGACATTTTGGCATGCCAGGGAAGATGCTGGAAGGAGGTGCTCCTCTTCTCCTGGCAGAATGTTAAGGAATTTAAATTAACCACTGCCTCCCTTTTTATTTACGTACTCTCTGCCCCTATTACCTGTCTGCAATTAGTCAAAATGCTTACAGAAAGAAGCATTTTAAAAAATGAGGTCCTCGGCGCCTGGGTGCCTCAGTCAGTTAAGCATCTGCCTTTGGCTCAGGTCATGACCCCAGGGTCCTGGGACTGAGCCCTGCATTGGGCTCCCTGCTCAGGGGGAAGTCTGCTCCTCCTTTTGCCCCTCCCCCCATTCATGCTCTCTCTCTCAAATGAATAAAAACCTTTTTTAAAAAGTAAGGTTCTCTTTCCTCTTTTGGTTTCCTCTCATCACCAATTTCAAATGAGAATGCAGAAACAAAACATGTTGAATGCAGGTACATTAAGTCTTAACACAATTTCTGCAAAAGTAACAGAATTGGGCGGTAATAAAGCCTGACATAACTATAAGCTCCTTATCCACAGAAAAATCACGAGGAACAATAATAAAGCCACCGAACAACAGTGCTATCATACTGACACTGCCAAGTTCTTTGGAGTCATTCATTTTTACTGTTAAGGCAGCTCTAGGATCCAGATATAGGCAAATAATACTCTGAGAATAAAGATTAATTGACATATTCATTTTTGCCCACAGTCTAGCAGGACAGGAGATAAAGAGACAAGATTCCCTCTGCAAACCATCAGGGAGAGAAGGTGATGACCAAGGCCAGGAGCACAAGGAGCACGGCTGGAACTAGTTAGTAGGATTTCCCATATTCAACACCCACGAGTGAGGCAGCAACTAGATAGAGATGACCAGCATTCGCACGGCTAATGTTAGCGATGACATGTGCCTTTTTTGCACCACGTGCCCTAAGATTTTTGAGGGGCTCCCCTTCCTTGCCGCATTCAAGGACATGCATGTAGGAATCATGTTGTGCAGGGAGGATGGCACATACAATAAGAGGAACCCCACTCCCCATGGCATCTTTCTCAACATCCAAGACAGTGGGATTTCGTGGCTGGACCCTGCTGACTCCCCCTGTCTGCAAGTGTCCACTGCCTTAGTGGGCATCCTTTCCTTCAGCTTCCATGATCATTCCAAAGTCTCTAATGCAAAAAACCCCTAACCTCCCTTTGCATTTTGCGGTATTTGTGTTTTGGTTCCCCCTTCCAAACTTTTTTCCCCAATTATTCCTAGACCATCCTTTGGTTGCCCAAGATGAAGGTAAAAACAAAACCATGTAGTCTAGAATTTGGCTTAATGGGAACTCAATGTCAGGGAGGGTTACTAAGGCAGAAGACTTTGAAGATAGTTTTAGAAGAGAGACAGAGACCATATCGGGTTGAGCAGAGGTAACTGGAGAAGAGTGAAAGAAGTAGCATTTGAGTTGAACTTCCAAAAGGAGTAAAATTTTGAAAAAAAGAATATGGTGTGGAGGGTGCTTCTAGAAGAAGAAATAGCATGATCAAAGGCCCAGAGCAAGGGACATATATATGTGGGGACAAGGCAGTGTTCAGCCAGGCAGGAGTGTGGAGTCAGACAGGGAGCAAGGTTTGGGCTGAATGCTAAAGAGGTCCGCAGCTAGGCTAAGGGAAAAGAAGATGTCCCTAGTGCCTTGTCATCAACATCCTATATGTCCCCATACCAGAGGTACCTGCCCCACCGTCACATCAGCCCACCCCATGGAGTTAATGGAGGCTGCCAACAAACTTTCATCGATCTCCAGGTTAGGGAAACAGGACAGGGAAGTGTTTATGAACAAAAGTAAACCAAAGCAGGGGCGCCTGAGTGGTTCAGTGGGTTAAGCCTCTGCCTTTGGCTCGGGTCATGATCCCAGGGTCCTGGGATCGAGCCCCACATCGGGCTCTCTGATCAGCAAGGAGCCTGCTTCTCCCCATCCCCGCTGCCTGCCTCTCTGCCTACTTGTGATCTATTTCTCTCTCTCTCTGTCAAATAAATAAATAAATAAATAAATAAATCTTTAAAAAAAAAAGTAAATCAAAGCAAATCAATTTCAAATGCAAGTAAAAAATTTTGTTTAAAAAGTTGCTGAATTAAAAAAATACAGTTATCAAATCATTTACTGAATGATTTATTTATCATCAATAGAAGAACACTGAAATGAGGAAAGCATTCTTCTCTCCAGCTTAGCAAGGGGCTCTTAGACAGTACTTCCAGCCTCATTTTATGTGTCTCCTGATAGAAAATCAGGCTACAGAGAGACCAGGCCTTCAGTGGCCCTGAAATGTGCATTATTACTTGACCCACAATCAAGAGACCAAATTTCCCAAACTGTCACACAGGAAAGAGGATACAAAACTTCAGAAAATGTGAAGACCAAAAATGAATCTTTCCTCTGGGGTGTCCATCCAACTTTACCACCACTTTCTCCCTGCTAATAATCAGTTCACTTCTCTAACCCACCTGTTCTTAAGCAGGTGTGCTCATTAGAATCACCTGCGGTGACTCATATTTTTAAGCCTAGGACAATCCCAGGAGACTGTATCACTCAGTGACTGGGGTAGAGCCCTGGCATGTGCTTTCTCTCTCTCTCTCTCTCTCTTTTTTTTTTTAATATGGAACGCCCCACTAATTTGCCTGTCACACCTGCAGAGGGGCCATGCTAATCTGTGTCCTTCCAATTTTAGTCTATGTGCTGCCGAAGCGAGCACACTGGCAGGTGCTTTCAAAAACACCAAAACTCTACTGTACTGTTCATTCACTCATCCATTTCCTGAACTCCTACTTTGTTTAGGGCCCTCCACGTAGCTTAGAGGCTGGCAGAAAAGACAGTTAATTAAATCTGCAATCAGCAGGTACTGCACAGTTGGCCTAGAATTATGACCGAGAAGTTGGGAGGATGTAGGAGATCCTGGGGGTGCAGCCAGCGGACATTAATTTCCTCACACCTTAACCAACATCTACACAGTTGCCTACTCGGCCCCTTTTTCTGAAAGCATTTCCAGCGGGAAGCTCAAACTTAGATTTGAATCATCTGGCACGCTTAAACCTCCAGATGCTCAGGCTGCAAGATCTGTGGGGTTAGACACAGGCATCTGTATTTGTTAAATTCCCTGAGAGATTCCAATAATGCAACCAAAGTTGAGAATGACTGTACTGAGTTAATTTCTTGTAGAAGGAAAAGAAAATCCTAACTCCCTATTAAAAACTGCCTGAGGGGCTCCTGGGTGGCTCAGTGGGTTAAAGCCTCTGCCTTCAGCTCCGATCATGATCCCAGCGTCCTGGGATCAAGCCCCTGGATCGAGCCCCTGAATCGGGCTCTCTGCTCAGCAGGGAGCCTGCTTCCTCTTCTCTCTCTCTCTGCCTACTTGTGATCTCTGTCAAATAAATAAAATCTTTAAAAAAATAAAAATAAAAACAGCCTGTAGGAGGGGATACTCACCTAGAATCACCTTATCTCCTATTTGTCTCTGACTCTCTTTCTCCAGGAAGCCGGATAAGCAGTTATGTGAATGGGACAGAGGTCACAAGCAGTACAATGATAATAACTCCCTGACTGAGGGGGCCTTAACTCCCTTCCAAGAAGGAAAGTTTTCTTAAAGAATCTAACAACTTGGGGAAAACAAACTAACATTTAGTTTCATTATTTAAGCTCAATAACCAACTCTATTAAGAGCTTACTTATCTCATTTGTTTTGCTGTGTGATGTACATTACACTTACCCTAATTTTATCGTTGTGAAACCTGAGGATTAGAGTGTTTCAACAACTGGCCCCAGTCACATTACTGGTAATTTATACCTGAGTGTCTGACATCAGCACCTTTGGCATTTTGCCTTTGCTTAGAAATAAAAATGGAGCCAATTAATACGACACATCCTCACTCTGAAAGTCCAACATATTCTCTGTTTATCTTATGTTCAGCTAATTATTTTGTATACTTATTCCAAAGTAACCATCAGCTACAACAGAGTAGCAGATACCCCTAAGGCTTGGAATTAAATGAATTTTGATGACTTACTTTGGATCTTTTACACACTGCATTACTACTAAGATAGTCAAATCTGTATCAGTGCTAACTGTAGCTACCAATTAGTGAATTCTTATTATATTCCAGGCCCTTTACATTTATTGTCTCTAATGCTCAGAACAAAACTGCAAGGCACTAGGCTTAGAGAAGTTAAGTAACTTGCTCATAGTTGCACAGCTAGAAGTGGCAACACAGCCAGGTAAAAGACCAGACTCCATGCTCTGTTACCTCATGGGTGAACAAAGTCTCCCAACGGGGCCCCACCCACCCTGACTGCCAGCAGAAAGAAGGTGGTGGCAGGTGCCAGGGAAAGGAGGGTCTCTGGTTCTCAGGCAGAGCATCCCAAGGTTGAACTCAGAAGACATTTTTCTTCTGGCAGGTTGTTAGGTTCTGCAAATCATCAGTACTAGAACTGTACTCAATATACAACTGCAGGTAGGAAAGGCTTTTTCTTTAAAATTCTATTATTATTATTATTTATTTTATTATTATTTTTTTAACCTGGTCCCGGAAGAAACCAGTTTACAGACTACAAACTAAAAAAGAGTCAGAATCACAGATAATAAAAAAGAGTCAGAGTTCCAAACCACAGACGAAACAAGCTTCCGGAACACAATTCAAGTGTAGGATGGGTACTGGCTTATCAGAAGCAAAGGTCTTAAAGGGGTGTTTTCACCTCCTTGTATTGGGCTGCAGCTTCATTTCAGGACGACCAATAAATACCGCTGCTGGTTTCCTCTGATTACATGTAATATCAACTTGCAATTGCATTTACAAAATGGCAGTTCAAAATCCAGAGAAACCTGTTTTTCAGAGTTATTATAGGAAGAATGATTTGCACTCAATCGATGGGGCCTTCCTGAAACCATTAATTAACCTATCTTAACTTGGGTATTGGTATATAGTAACCTTATTTCAATCTCTTTCTCCAAATAGGAAACTGGATAAATTGCCACTTTTCAATGTTGATTTACATAGCTGTGAACACTGACCTATTTTTCCCACCTGTATTAAGACAGTCCTGAAAGTCTAAAAGTTCTAGAATAATAATAAAAAAGAACTTAAATCAAATATGAAACTCAGGGACTAGTTGATCACAATATAAAAATTTAAAGCTGGTCAGATTTTTCCCTTCTCCTTCCAAATTAAAATTTCAAATGAGGCGCTTCCACATTGGATCAACCGAAGTTCTAAATGCCAGGTACCCATTTGGGATCTGACTTTTCCTAGTTATAAATGGAACTGACCCCTCACCAGTTAACTGCATACATGTTCCGTGTACCCATGCGTGTAGAGTGTAGACTAGGTGTGTAGTGAATAAAGTAGAGTAAGCCTCACGCTGCTCTAGCCACATTTTCTTCTTAATATCTCCTGGGACCAAGGGCACCCATTTTTAAGACAGTAAGCCAGAGATCTAGTTTTGGTTTGTTTTTATCTAGAAGTGTACGTTAGAATGGGGGATAGGGAGTCAGAAAAGAAAAAAAGGCAGATTCTTGGTCTTTCCGGCCACATCAGAACCTCAGAGTCAGGCCAAGGATTCTGAATTTTCCCAGGTGCTCCAGGGGATTCTTTTGCACCTTAAAGTTCAAAATCAGCAAAAGAAAGAAGAAGAAAAAAAAAAAAAAAAAAAAAAGACGACGCAAGGACTTGGGACCCGGGACTATGAGAGCTAATCGATCACGGGCATTCTCAGGCTGGTTTTTTATATAAGAAGCATGAAAGATCAGAGCCATGATGGTGTGAAGAGACTGGACAGAGCATCGAATAAGAATGAAGCGTCTGGAATTCTAATCTCTGTCGTGAGAGTGTCTGCGGCTAAAAGCAAATTACGTTACCTCCCTGGGTCTCTTGGGTCTGCACAATGAAGGGCTTGAACTCCATCACCCAAGTCCTTTAAAGCCCCCGAGTCACAGAACTGAAGCCGATGCATGGTTG
>PISX010021849.1:0-11114 GCA_004024625.1 Mellivora capensis
AATGCAGGCACAGTTTACCTGGCTCCTCCACTCAGAATTCATAAGACTGCACTTAAGACGTCAGCCAAACTGAATCCCTTGCTGGAGTTTAGGACCCTCATGTGGTTGTCGGTAGAATTCAGTTCCTTTTAACTGTAGAACTCATGGTACCTTGCTTCTTCAAGGCTAGCAGGAAAGAGTTCTTCCCTCTTTCCTTCCTTCCTTCCTCCCTCCCTTCCTTCTCCTTCCTCCCTCCCTCCCTTCTTCTTCCTTCCTTCCTTCCTTCCTTCCTTCCTTCCTTCCTTCCTTCCTTCCTTCTAGACCCTCTTCAAAGGGCTCCTCTGAGTAGGTTAAGCTCATTCAGGATAATCTCCTCTTTGATTAACTTAAAATAAATTGATCAGGAACCTTAACTGTATCTGCAAAATCCTTTGAACTTTGTTTACAATTTAATCATAGAAGTGATATTGAAATATAGTCGCCATATTCTGTTGCTTAGAAGCAGGTTACATTTGAGGTAGCTTAAGTTTAAAGGCCTATTTATGAACTGTCAGTTTTAACCAAACTAACAAAATGGAAAAAAGTGGGATAAAGATAAAAGCAGGGACTCAATTTCATCAAGATTTTATTCTCTTTCTCCTGTCCCCTGCTTCTGTATGTATGTCAACTTCAGGGTCTTAAACTAGCTATTTCCATTAGGCTAAAATCATGACCAGGGAAGTTAAGGAGTTCATGGAATCACGGTCTTAGAAACTGAAATATAAGAACCCTTTCTCCTTCTTCCAGTTTTGAAAAATACTATAGAGGTATTATGATTTGCTCCATCAAAGGTCATATCCCCATCTCTTTAGAGGCAGTAAAATACTGTTCTTGGCAGTCTCCATCAGTATCATTTAGAAAAATAAAAGAAAGAGGACAATTTTCAAGAGAAGGATGTGTGGCACTAACATGTCTGTTATGGAAGTTGTTGTAAATTGAGTAACTACCTCTATTTTTTAAAAGCAAGTGCCTAAGCCAGAATTCTTTCCTCTGAGATGGAGAGAAAATATTTGGTCACAGAAACTGGGAAAGTATAAAGGAATCTGTGTCTGACAGGGGTGATTTTATTTGTGTCTTCTTCAATTTCTTTCACTAATGTCATATAATTTTTAAGTGTATGCATTTTGTTGTTGTTGTTAATGCAGCAGTGCATTGCTATAAGTTTCCCTCCTGGAACTGCTTTTGCTACATCCCACAACATTTGGTATGTTGTGTTTCCATTTAATTTGTCTCAAGATACTTTCTGATTTTCTTTTTGATTCATGATTGTTAGGAGTATATTTAATGTCCACATATTTCTGAATTTCTCAGCTTTCCACCTGTTGCTGATTTCTAGTTTTATACCACTATAGTTGGCAAAAATACTTATTATAATTTATATCTTCTTGAATTTGTTGAGACTTACTTTATGGCCTAACATATTACCTATCCTAGGAAATTTTCTCTGTGTGCTTGAGAAGAACGTGCATTCAGTTGCTGTTGGATGGAATGTTCTATATATGTCCACGAGGTCCATTTGGTTTATGGTGGTATTTCAAATACACTGTTTCCTTATTGATTCTCTTTGTGGATATTATATCCATTGTTGAGAGTGGGATATTAAAGTTTCCAACTATTATTGTATTGCTGTTTATTTCTTCTTATAGTTCTGTTACCATTTGCTTTGAATATTTAGGTGCTCCAGTGTTGGGTATACTCCAGTGACTTCTAAGTGCTTTGCTCTTACTCTTTAAGTATGTCTATGAAGCAGTTAGAATACTGATATGATCATTTTTATTTTACAGATAGGAAATTTTAAATATATTTCCTAGAATGGTGGTGCTGGTTGAATTAGAACCCAAACCTTGGATGACTTCTGAGCCAGGGCTAAACTTGAGAGAAACTGCTTCTTCCTTGCCTCATGTCCTGCTCTGGCCACCATTTTGCTCAGTTTGTGAGTGATACTTTTAATATGCTAATTCCTGCCATCTCTCTAGGTGGAGGAAGGCTAAAATTTCCATATGATTATAATGGTTCATCCATTCCTGTTAGGACCTTTGCACCTGATGCTAACTTGTCTCCAAAAGTTATTCCCACTGATAGTCCATGAATTGATATAATTTTTCCTTTAGGGCTTTTCTCAAATGTGAATTCCTTGGAGGGAGAACTTTCCTTACAACCTGTCAAAGAATATACCTGGTTTATTTTCTATCCTCTTACTTTGTTCTATTTTCTGTTGCCGCACTCATGTTTTCTTGATGTTTATATTCTATATTTATGTGTTTATTTCTCCAGTAGAACATACACTCCAGAAGAAGAGAGACTTTTTGTGGTTGTTCCCCTCTGTTTACAGCACATAAAACTTGAGGGGTGGGGAGAGGGTAGCTTGTATAAATTGCATACATCAATGCCTTATCGAAGAGAGGATATTAGAATTGGAATACCCCTCAAGGATCATAAATGAGGAAAACTTCATTTACAACCAATGACTGAATTAACATGTTCCTTGCTTAAATGTCTTATACAACAAGAGACAAATAAGTCAAATATACCAGCCTAGTCATAACATCAAGTGTAGCAGTCTCATCCTTTGGTTTTGTGCCATTACAAATAATCATGACAGATTACTGAAGAAGTTAATTGATGGCTATTAACAGATGCAGACAATACCAGAAAAATAGAAAATATGGAGAAATTAGGTTGAGATTTAAAGTCAACTTACTGTTTTTTCTTCTAATATCATTAGTACCTTATTAAACTCCCAGAACTTGGTATTTGAATATTCCTTGAATGTTCTAAGAATAATTCTCATCCTCCTTTTTTTATTTTTCACATTTTCTTTATTGTTTTTTAGTTGGATAAATAATGCATGCTAGTTGTAACAAGTAAACTAATTAAAAATATATAAAGAAGAAATAAGTAATTTATCCATTTATTGTATCCACTTATACCCTAATATCATTTTATAACATAACCTAGTGTGCTTCTCTTTATTCTATTCTCTATGTCATTAACCAATTATTTGTACATGTATTTACAAAAATTAAATTAAACTCATACTACTCTATAATTTTTTTTCATTTAATGACATATCATGGTCATCCTTCCAATTTAGGGATATAAAACTACATCCTATTAGAAGATGCATGTTATTCCTCATGGATATATAGTACAACCTAGTTGATTCTAGATTTTTGCCATCATAAAAATGGTTTAGTAAATACCCTGTGCCAATATATATTTTGTGTATGGTAGATTCCCAAAAAGGGGATTACTAGATCAAAGACTTTGTGTACTTCTAATTTTAAAAGATAATGAGGGTTTAGCTTACAAAAAATTGTAAAATAAAATATTTATCTTCCTTTAAATTTGCAAATATTGTCTAGATACTGCTGGGCCCCCTGCTGTTTTATAATGAATTCCAGATGATTCAGCTATAATTTCCAAATCTTAAAAAAACGTCCTAATATCAATAATCATAGGCAATATATGGACATATCCAAATATTCATAAAATACATGTCTTTCAAATTCTACTGAATTGCCTGAAACCTAGTTACTATATTAAAAGTGTTGAACTTTGAGAATATCTTTGCATAAACCAGAATCTTCAATTTCTCTTCATAGAAAATATTGTGATCAAAAAGAAGAATGAAAAATAAAACAGACAAAATTCTTCATCTGTAGAGGTAGACAAAAGCACCATAAATAGGGCATAAGTCATGCAGTGGTGAACACAAGTTGTTGAGAGAATTCTCGGCAGTGTAGCAGCTTTATTCAAAAAGTCATGCAGATTTCCCTCCTCAACAAGAGATCTGAGCCATTTTGGGGATGTAGTCCTACTTCTATTACTATACCTAGGCCTAATTAATAGCATAACTGAATCAGAGCCAAGTATAAAGACCAACAAGGAAGGAAAGTATTTCTATCACAAAGGAATACAAGTCCTAGCCTCAGGAATTGGGGGATGCATGCAGGCTGAATCCTGAAGATGCTTTATCAAAGGGTTCAGAACACAAATCAAATAAGGGGAAGTTTATTGATTCGGGGGCACTCCTTTGAAATGCAGGATTTCATATTCTGCCAAAGATCATAAGAGATATGTATAAACATTCTGTGGCTATCATAAGTGAACTTAAAATGCTAAAATTTCTATGTCAGACAATGGAAGAAGAGATAAAAAACTCAGTAGTATGCATGCTAAAGTGCATATGCTATAGAATGTTGGAAAACCCACCAGTTACTATGTTCTCTGGGAATGTTCAGGGGATGCACCACTTACCAAGGTCATAAAGCTAGCACTGGTAAGAAAGGCTTCAGAATCATCAAGAAGTTCAATCATTGTTTTCCTCTGTTTCTCAGGTTTTATTGTAGGAGAGTCCATTACCTAACTAATCTCACTGATAGCAATGAGGACAGTATGATCTAGATACAGAACTCATGGGATGATAGGTGGAGCTTAACTGTCCAAAGTGTGATAGCTGTAATGAATGTAATGTGGGCAAGGTCCAAATGACGGCCATGAGTGCCTCACCACAGAGAATGGTGTCACTGGGGGCATAATAGATGGGCAATCAGAAAGAGTACCAATCAGAAGAATTAAAGGATGATCAGGAGATTAAGAGTGGTTGTTCGAGTAAAAAGCAAAAATCCCTGCCCAGTTTCCAGACTTCAACCAATTTCAGACCTGTGATCTACAAATTGGAAACAACAACAACAACAACAACAACAACAACAACAACTATATCCCCAGGGAAAGGTGTGTGCAACAACATAGGTACATGGTCATAAATCTTCATGTTCTTCCACAAATAAACCTACAGTTATTCACTTGAGTAACTATATACTTGGGAAAGGGGAAATTTTTGAGGACTCTTGTTCATGTTGACATTCATACTCAGAGATCCAAATAGTTGTCATGGTCTCCTCGTTAAAATGGGAGCACATAGGGGCGAGGGAATGGATAGGCTCCTGGCCATGATTCAGTTCACAGCAGGCTATTGCAGATTTATTCTCTGTTTCCTGAATATATAATTGAGTACCTGAATACATAATTGAGACTGACACACGTTGATAATTAGTGCAGACCCCACATTGGGTCTCAGGCTTGTGTAGTAAGTGCTATCACAGTGTGAGAGGCCAACTAAGAGCCTCTGGAACTAAGCAACCTCTGTCCAAGATAGTAAGTCAAAATAAAATTACAGTGATAGGTGAGTGTGGAAGCTAGTGCCATGTTCAAAGACCTAAAGGATTTGTGAGAGGTCATCGCCATCATACCTCTATTTACTTTATCAGTTTTGGCCCTGAAGAAACCAAATGTATCCTGGAGAATACCTCAAAGAAGAATTGCAAAATAATGAAATAGAACAAATAGTAAATACACTGTTCAAGAAAAAACTTCCCTAAAACAGAAGAGCTAACTTTACACATTGAGAAAGGGTGTGCGTCATGAAAAATTGACCCAGGTTAGCAACATGACACAGCCTAATAACTTTATGGACACTGGGGTAAGAGAAAACTTTGGACTTCTAGAGAGAAATACCAAATCTCTTGTAAGGGCGAAATGTCAGATTAGCTTCACATTTCTTTTCACCAACATTCAACATCAGCAGACAAGGAAGAAACATACACACAGAAAGAAAGAAGTATGTTTTAAAGAGTATAAACATGTGAAATTGCTTGTCAGCTGTAAAGGTCATAGTCATACTATATTGAACATGCAGGACTTAGGAAAAATGTTTTTACATGAGCCTTCCTTGAGAAATTGCTAGAGGACAAACTTTACATGGCTAAGAGATGATGGGGGATACCATGACTAAAGGGCTGGCAACAGCCCTTTAGTCATGGTGTCCAATTTAACTGTAGAATTACATTTATAATCAGTGGATTAGGAGAATAAAATAGAATGTAATTGTTGTGTCATGGCCAAGTAGAGATGGCATGTCTAACCATATTTGGTAGAGAGTGAGGTATTAAAAGATAAGCTGACTCCCTCCCAGTCAGCTTATCTTTTAATACCTCACTCTCTACCAAATATGGTTAGACATGCCATCTCTACTTGGCCATGGTGACTCTTAATCTCACAAAACAAACTGAGGGTTGCTGGGGGGAGGGGGTCGGGAAAGGGGGGTGGGGTAATGGACATTGGGGAGGGTATGTGCTATGGTTAGTGCTGTGAAGTGTGTAAACCTGGCGATTCACAGACATGTACCCCTGGGGATAAAAATATGTTTATAAAAAATAAAAATTAAAAAAAAAGATAAACTGAGGCATACTGAAAATTTTGAGTGTATTTGAGCAAAAATGGATTAGAATGGGGCAGTGGCCAAACTGGAACTCATTAGGAGCACTCTGCTGACGGAAGCTAGTGGAAAGACATAGAGAAAATGTGGAATTAAAGACAGAAAATTATTTGAATGGCTATAGATTATAGCTTAGTTGGCTGTTTGTGATCTATTGTCTTTAGGTTTTGATATCATAACTTCGAGGCATTTATAAACATGAATTTTGTTTAAGTAGTCTGCCACAACATTAGAGCCACCTCAGTCTAATGACCTCTTTATATAATTAACAGGAATAAGCAAGGTAAGGGATTAAGTAGTTTCTTAGATGGCCTCATTTCTAGTAGCTGGGATTCAAAGTATGTTATTTAATCTAATAGATCAATTATAAGCATCTTCATCATTACAAAGGTACTAAATTAGAAAGAAAATATTACTGACTAATATACAATGATGAAGAAGAGAGTGTAGGGGAAGAAAGGGAGGGTAAATAAGTTAATTTTAATGTTGCTCACAATACAAAATTAATATTCCTATATTGAGACTAAATGCACCATGTAAAATTGTAAAGCCAGTCATAATAGAACAATAGTAACAACACTTCATAAATATAAGAATTACACATACACACAAGTATCAAGAACAAAGAAACAGACCAAACATGAAAAAATATTTAAAAAAACAAGCAAAGCAAATAAAACCAAAGTGCAGAAATCAAAAGTGTTTGTCATTTTAACAAATAAAAATTGTCTCAATACATCTATTAAATGAAGACTTCAGAATGGATCAAAATGAAAAGGGCAATTCTGGACAGTGTACCAGAAAACAAAGTAAGAGTAATGTTCATGATCTTAATATCAAAGTAGAAGTCAGGTCTAAAAGCAATAAATGAATATCAGCTTCTGCCTCTGAAGGATTAATTGCCATGGCAATTGCTGTCCACTGTAAATAAGTGGACAAATGGCTGGAAAATAAGTGAAATAATGGTTTTCAGACATTGGACAGTAGGAAGAAGGACAAGACTGTGATCTCTGAGGAAAGAGAAACAAATGACATGAACTGGAGATGGTTTCCTGATTACAGTGCAAGGAGAGGAACCAACATAAAGTACAGATGAATTGAAAGAACAAAGATAAAAATTCTGGGAGGCTGGCGGGCTAGAATTTGGAAGTTGGAATAAGAGTGACAGATTGGAAGGAGCTGGCAAAGTAGAGGGAGACAGAGGATGCAAGATAAAAAGCATGAGTAAATAAGAAATGCTAGGAATGGTAAGTATGTGAATAACATAGAGGATTTTCTTTTTGTCTTTTCCAAAACTAACTGAGGTAAGAAGACATGTGTAGGTAAAAATAGATAAAATTGAAATGGAATTATAAAAAAATATTCAAATAATCCAAAAGAAGACAAGAAAAGGTAACAAAATTAGAAACACATGAAAACAGTAAGATATTTAGATCCCAGCATAAACTTAACAAACTGAAAATCAAAGGGAATTTCCTCAATTTGACAAAAAGGCAATGTGAAAAATTTTTAACTAACAATACGCATAATAAAAAAATACAATATCTTTTCTATCCTATTGGAAATTAAGCAAAGATATCTCTTTTTGTCACCTATATTCAAAATTCTACTGGATGTTCCAGTTAGTAGAATAAAGGAAGAAAGAGAAACAAAAGGCATAAAGTTGAATATAAACAAGTAAAACTATTTTTATTCACAGAAAATATATCATGTATGCAGAGAACTCACAATAATATACAAAAAAAGTAACCAAACTAGTGAATCAATTTGCTATGACTGTAGGACATAAGATCAGTACAAGAGAGTAAGTGAATTTTTATAGAAGGCAATAGGAAGCTGGAAATTAAAATTAAAAGTACCTTTTACAATAATATAAAAGCATATGAAATACAGACAGTCATTTGTATGGTGTCATTTTCACCAAAACACATGCAGAAAGGAAGTATATCCTCACTTTGCACAGCTCCATGGTAACTGATATTGTAATTAGAGATACACTTAAAAAAGGCTGTGCACTGAAACCTATAAATTATTGCTGAAATAAATATAAAAATACTAATAAGTATATTGATAAGCCATATTCACTGAATGAAAGACTTAATTTTATTAAGCTGGCACTTCTCCCCAAATTGGTCTATAAATCCAACACAACTTTTTAAAAATCCTGGTAGGCTTATTTTTGTTGATGTAAGATTTACAGGTTTATTCTAAAATTCTATGACAAGGTAAAGGACTTAGAAAAACCAAAAATTTTTGAAAAAAGAAGTTGAAGGATTTAGATAACCATATTTTAATGGTTGCTAAATAGCCACAGTAATTAAAACAATACCATAGTGGAATAACTATATAGTTCAACACATGACAAGGTGATTCAGAAATCAGCTCACAAATACATGGTTAATTTATTTTCGAAAAATTTGCTAAAATAATTGAATGGGGAAAGAAATGTTTCTGATATTGCTGGAATAATTATTATCTAAGGGAAAATTATCCTTTATCTTCATCTCACAGCACATATAAAAATTAACTCAAAATATATCATATACATGAACAGAGGAGCTAAAAGTATAGAACTTGAAGAAAATACAGGAAAAATATTTTTACTACTTTTGATTAGTTGAAGATTTCTTAGAGAAGATAGTAAAAGCATGAATCACAGAAGGAAAAAGTTGATAAATTGAAATCAAGTGTAATTGAAATTTCTGGTTTATGAAAGCTACAGTCAAGAAACAAAAAAGACAAGCCAAAGATTGGGAGAAAATACTGCGAACATAAATTTGATAAAGGACTTGTATCTAGACCATATAAATAATTCCTATGACTGAGTAAGATGAAAATGAACAGCTCCTTTTTTTTTCTTTTTAAAAGTGGAAAGAATTTTGAACAGAAATGTCTCCAAAGATACACAAGTATCAAACAAGCACAGGAAAAGAGGAGGCTCAATATCATTATTCATTAAAAAATACAAATTAATACCACAGCAAGTTGCCACCACACCTCCACTAGAATGGCTAGTCTATTCTAGTAGACTAGCCATTCTAGTCTAGGTAAGAAGTCTGACAATACCAAGTGCTGTCAATGGTGTGGAGAAACTCAAAATGTCATATATTGCTGGTGCTTGTGGAAGAGCAAAATTGTGCAGCTACTTTGGAAGTAGTTGGCAGTTTCTTCTCAAGTTATGCATATACTTAACTATTCATTTTTTTCTAGTTCTATGTATTTACACAAGAGAAATAGATATATGTCACACAAAAATATATATGTGAATGTTCATTGTGGATTGATAAGTAATTGTCCTGAGCTGGAAACAACTCAAATTTCTATTAATTAGTGAATGAATAAACAAATCATGGTACTTCCATACAATGGAGTACAATTCAGCAATAAAACAGAATGAAGTACTGGTACAAGCAATAGAGAAGCATCTCAGAAGCATTATGAAACATAAAAACAGTCACACACAAAGGACTCTTCACTATGTGATTCCATTGATGTGAATTTCTAGTAGGTAAAAACCCACAAAATTATTGTAACAGAAGGTAGATTAATGGTGACCATTGGGTTGTGGGTTAAGAGATTAACACTAAATTTTAAATGGGCACAAGGGCACTTGTGGGAGAGATAGAAATGTTTTATATATTGATTTTTATGTTAGTAACATAATGTATATTTGTCAAATCACATTAAATGTATACTTAATAATCAGCGGACCAAAATCTAATGATTTCTGACAATCTGTTATTGTTTGTTCTTCTTTTTTATTCCTAGATAGATATAAACATTCTAAACCAATACTGTTCGATTGAATTTTCTGTAATAATAAAGATGCTTTATATCTGTGCTGTCCAATATGATACCCACTAGCCATGTATGGGTATTGAGCACTAGAAATATAGATAGTATGACTGAGGAACTAAATTTTGCATTTTATTTAATTTTAACATATTTAATTTAAACAGCACAAACAATAATTTATATTCAGTATCAAACAGCTATACTTGGACTCTAGATTTCTAAATATTGTTGTTATTGTTATGCTGACTTGCCTCTGAATGCATTAGATTACCTGTGGTTGTGGTATCAGTACTTGATCTTCATCTGTACAAAACATATGGGCTTAAGTTAGCGGGTTCTTCTTGCAGAGGTGATTTTTGTCCACTTCTGCTGAGATCCAAGATTTATCTCTGACCTGGGACAATTTTACCCATCATTGAACATCCTGGCTTAAATTAAAGAGTTACAGTTAAAGCAACAACAACATTTTGATTCTAGCTCAATAGTCTATATCCCTAGTATAGTGTTATTTTTAGGAATTTAGCCACTCTATATGCTCCTGTTTGCTCAGAACTGTGACTACTCAGTTTCCCCAAAGCCCTTTATTAAAGAGGCTATATTAACCCATTGTGTATTGTTGGCATATTTGTCAAAGATCAGTTGACTGTTGATATGTGGGTCGATTTCTAGGCTTTCTGTTTTGTTCTATTGGTTTATGTGTCTGTTTTAAAGCTAGTACTATCAGGTGTTGGTTACTGTAATATATTTTGAAATCAGAAAAATTTGATGCATCAGTTTTGTTCTTTACTCAAAGTTGCTTTGGCTACTTAAGGTCTTTTGTGGTTCTATGCGAATTTTAAGATTTTTTTTCTATTTCTGTCAAAGATATCATTGGGATTTTGCGAGGGTTTGATGTAGATCTGTAGATCTTTGTGTAGTATGGACATTTTAACAATATTGTTTTTTTTTTTTTCAAATCATGAACATGGAATGTCTTCCCATTTATTTGTCTCCTTAATTTTCTTCATTAGTAGTTTATAAT
>PISX010021849.1:11214-32920 GCA_004024625.1 Mellivora capensis
TTTTTTTTTTTTTTTTTTTTTTTTTTTTTTTTTTTTTTTTTTTTTTTTTTTTTTTTTTTTTTTTTTTTTTTTTTTTTTTTTTTTTTTTTTTTTTTTTTTTTTTTTTTTTTTTTTTTTTTTTTTTTTTTTGCTATGGTGAATGAAATTGTTTTCTTAATTTCCTTTTTGGATAGTTTGTTGTTTGTGTATAGAAACACAATTCAAATTGGTCCCTTATCTTGTATCATACACAAAAATGAACTCAAGATAGATTAAGAAGTTAAAAATAAGATCTGAAACCATGAAGCTTCCAGAAGGAAATGTAGGGGGAAACTTCTGGACATTGGTCTGTGTAATGATTTTTTGGATATGATACCAAAAGCACAGGCAGCAAAAGCAAAAATATTGTGTCCAATAAAAATTCTCCAAACAAAGGAAACAATCAACACAGTGAAAAGGCAATGATCAAAAATAAAAAGAGAAAAATATTTGAAAACCATATATGTGATAAGGGATTAGTATCCAAAATATAAAGAACTCATACAACTCAATCGAAAACAATCAAATTACCCAGAAAGAAAATGAGCAAAGGGTCTGAATAAACACTTTTCAAAAGAAGACATATAAATAGCCAACAACTAGATGGAAAGGTATTCATCTTTACCAATTATCAGGGAAATATAAATTGGTACAGCCATTATGGAAGGCAGTATAAAAAATTAAAAACAAAACTACATTATGATCCAGCAATCCCACTTCTGGCTATCTATTCAAGGAGATGAAATCAGTATCTCTAAGAGGCACTCCCTGTTAATCTGCATCCCATGTTAATTGTAGCATTACTCACAATATATAAACAACACATGTCCTTTGATGAATGACTAGATAAAGGAAAAAATATGTATATATACATTTATGCACACAATGGAATATTATTCAGCCTTAAAAATGAAGGAAAATTCTGCCATTTGTGATAACATGGATGAAACTGGAAGACATTATTCTAGGTGGAATAATCCAGAAGCATTAAGATAAATACTACATGGTTGCACTTATATGTAGAATCTAAAAATAGTCAAACTCATAGCAGCATAAGTAGAATGGTGGGTCCCAGGGGCTGAGGGTAGGTGGAAATGAGAAGATGTTGGCCCAAGTGTATAAAATTTCAGTTAGGAATGCCAGGGAGGCTCAGCTGGTTAAATGTCTGACTCTTGATTTTGGCTCAGGTCATGATCTCAGGGTTGTGAGATCAAGCCCTGCATTGGGTTCCACACTGGGCATAGAGCCTGTCTCTATGTCTCTCTGCCCCTCTCTCTCTAAAAAACAAAAAAATAAAAAGAGTTTCCATTACACAAGATGAATAAGATCTGGAGATCTAACATGCCACAGTGTAACTATAGTTAACAATATTATATTGTATAGTTGATATTTGCTAAGAGGGTAGTAGATCTTAAGTGTCCTCACCAAAAATAAAATAAAATATAACTGTGAAGTGATGGATATGCTAATGTTAAGTACCTTAATTGTGGTAAATATTTCTCAATGTATATGTGTATTAAGACATCCATTGTATACCTTAAATATGAATGATTTGATTGCCAAATATATCTCAACGAAGCTGGAAAAATCATGATTACCCACTATAATGAGTTAATGGGTTTTGTCTTGTTCTATTTATTTTTCAATTGTTCTATAGTGAGAGTCCCTCTCTCACTAACTCTCACTATACCTGAAATGAAAATATTATATATTTTTAAAAGATTTTTAAAAGATTTTTTAAAAAGATTTTTAAATTTTAAAAAGATTTTTAAAAGATTTATTTGACAGAGAGATCACAAGTAGGCATAGAGGCAGGCAGAGAGAGGGGGGTAAGCAGTCTCCCTGCTGAGCAGAGAGCCCATTGTGGAGCTCCATCCCAGGATCCTGAGATCATGATCTGAGCCGAAGGCAGAGGCTTAACTCACTGAGCCACCCAGGTGCCCCGAAAATACTATTTTTGGTTTTTAAATAAGTAGTAATTATGTGCAGTACATGATACTAGAGTATGTACCAAAAATATTTATTTCTAGTAATTAGATTATGAGATTTTTAAAAGTTTTATTTATTTATTTATTTGAGAGAAAGAGAACATGAGCAGGAGAGGGGTAGGGGGAGAGGAAGAAAGAGAGAGAGAGAATCTTCAACAGACTCCCTGCTGAACATAGAGCCCAGCTTGGGCTCAATCTCACAACCCTGAGATCATGACCTGAGTAGAAATCAAGAGTGGGACACTTAACTGACTGGGCCACCCAGTTGCCCCTGGGAGATTTTTATATACATATTTTTTCATATGTTAATGTTCCAGACTTTCTGTATAGAGTATAAATTATACTTGTAAAATTTCACAGTTTTCTGGAGAAAAAAATGCAATAAAAGAATGCTTAAAGCTTTCTTGATTTCTGCTTGCGGATTAATATGCTTGAAGTTCTTTTGGTTCTTTGCTTCCTTACTTATATCTAGGCCATCAGTAGCTATGGCATATTTGTTATTAGAACCAGCTATTCTAAAAAATTTTGTCTTGGAGTGTAGTTTTATCCTCTTACCTATATCTTCAGAAGTTCCTCTATTTGCTGAGATTCCATCTCATTGAAAAGAATCAATGAATCATTTCTAACTGTCCTGTTTTACACATTTACCTGTTTCTCTCAGTGGGTATTTCCAGTCTTCTGGATAAAATATTACAAATACTAATTTACGGTATCTGCCTATGCCACAGGACCACTGACTTACTTCTGTAGTCATAGCAACCCATTTAGAGACCTGCTCATAGCCTTTCTAATTAAAAAAAAAAAAAAGGATGCCATCTTTCATAGAATAAAATCATTTGGAAGCACCAAGAATAGAAGCAGTATTCTGTGTTTTGTATTACTCTATTCTATATTTCACTTGATCCTTTTAAACAATGGTTCACCATAGTAATGGGCACATCACTTCTTGGTGAGTCACTTTACTTAACCATTTTGATGGCCTAGAATATTTGCATTCAGGAACATTTTCACATGAACTTGAAAATAAATTTTTAGACTTTAACATTTTTATTCCTACAATATTTTAGTGTGTGTAACAGTTTATTTCTCAGTCTCTGAGATTCAAGAAATGGAAAGTTGAGATAAGAAATACAGTTTATGGCCCTGAAATTGCACTACTGGGTATTTACCCTAAAGATACAGATGAGTGAAAAGAAGGGCCATCTGTACCCCAGTGTTCATAGCAGCAATGGCCACAGTCACCGAACTGTGGAAAGAACCTAGATGCCCTTCAACAGATGAATGGTTAAAGAAGATATGGTCCATATACACTATGTAGTATTATGTCTCCATCAGAAAGGATGAATACCCAACTTTTGTATCAACATGGATGGGACTGGAAGAGATTATGCTGAGTGAAATAAGTCAAGCAGAGAGAGCCAATTATCGTATGGTTTGGCTTTCTTGTGGAACATAAGGAATAACATGGAGGACATGGGGAGATGGAGAGGAGAAGGGAGTTGGGGGAAATCGGAGGGGGAGACAAATCATGAGAGACTGTGGACTCTGAGAAACAAACTGAGGGTTTTGGAGGGGAGGGAGGTGGGGGTTTGGGTGAGCCTGGTGGTGGATATTAAGGAGGGCATGTATTCCATGGAGCACTGGGTGAGGTGCATAAACAATGAATTTTGGAACACACACAAATTAAATTAAATTAAAAAAGAAATGTAATTTAGGGGCACCTGTGTGACTCAGTCGTTAAGTGTCTGACTCTTAGTTTTGGCTTGGGTCATGATCTCAGGTTCCTGAGATAGAGCCCCATGTCAGACTCTCCTTCTCCCTTATCCCCTCCCCTTGCTCATTCTCTCTCAATTAAGTAAATAAATCTTAAAAAAAAAAGAAACACATAACATTCGTAGTTGATATCATGTTTGAGGATGGAGTAAGAATCAGAAAAGGCTTGTGGTTCAGGGATGAGTTGAGTGTCAGGGCTCAGGTAAAGGGTGAGGTGAGAGCAAGAGGTGGTGTGTTTTATATTTTGAAACAGGCATTTTCATTAGCTGAGTAAAAAAATAGCCGTTGAAAATTATTCTACTATGACTTAAGATAGCTGCGTTAGAAGAAGTTACCTAGCCCACATAGAGCTTTGTATCCTTTGAGCTGTGTTTTAATCAGCTCATAAAACGGAGGCAAACAGATTGGTGAACAGAAGAATCCTGGTTCTGGGACCAAGAGGCATGCCGTCTAACTTCTCAACTCTTTGAACTTGAACCACCTCTACTAATCATGACTGATTTGGTGCTCTGGAGGGGCCATTCCTGATGGCTATTCTGATTAATGCTGTGTGGTGTGGCAGTCATTCCAATTTCCTGTGACTTTCCATCTGGGTAAATAGCTGTCATCATTAGATAATGGCTGCTTTGCTAGGCTATCAAATTATGAAGTGGTTACTGATATCTAGTGCTGATTTAACATGATTTGATTTAATAATTAGTTATGATTTTCCCATTTTCACTTCTAGATGAATAGTAATTTAAAGTGTCTTCTTTTCCCTTCTGTTTCCTTGCTCATTCATATTTGTGTATTCCCTCACAAATATACTATATCATTTTTTAAGAACAAAATAATAGAGTAGTTAATGGTGACTATAATTTAACTGTCATGATTGTCTTTTATAGTATAAATATAATGCATAAAACCCTTGGGTTATCTGTTTTTCTTTTTATTTGCATAATTTCAGGGGTATGGTGGCCTGCGAGCAATAAAGATTGAGGTTTGATATTAAAGTTTAGGAAAGAACCATGACTGGTTTGTATGATTAAAATCTACATTACTAATCAGAATGGGGGAGAGTATCTGGTAGGGATATATAATCCCATTGACCAAAATATATTATATCCTCCTACACCAAAAGTGTTAAGGGTCAAAATTATTACTTACATGAGTTTTCCGTAATGTTGATTACAGACTTACTGAAGAAATCACCATATAACCCAATGACCAAGCAAAGACAAATTAATTGCTTACTGCAGGAAGGGAGGATCCTATGTTGACAGAACCATAGTAGCATCTCCAAAGGGGAAGTTCAAAGGCAGAATATTTCCAAATCTTGGGCAGCTTGATTTGGGGCCCATACTTTTATATGAAAGGGGCTAAGAAAATACCATGATATAATAAGGCAAAGAGAAGTTGCAAAGATGATACAAAGAGTTCCCATATACTTCACACAGTTTCCCCTATTGGTAACATCTTACATTTGAACAGCACATTTGTCACAACTAATGAATCAATATTGATAACTACATTACTAACAAAAGTCTACATTTTATTCAGATTTTTCTTACTTTTTTACCTAATGTCCACTTTTTCTCAAGAATCCCACTCAGGATACTACATTATATTTGGTCATTGTGCCTCCTTAGTTTCTTCTTGGCTCTAACATTCCTTATTTTGATGACTTTGAGAGTTTTGAGGAATACTTTTCAGAAATTTTATAGAATGCATCTTGGTTGCGATTTGCTGATGTTTTCCTCAAAATTAGCCCAGGATTATAGGTTTGGGGAGGAGGTCCACAGAAGCAAAGTGTTCTTTACACCATATCATATCAGGGGTCCTTGCTGTCAAAATGACATCAGTGTTGGTGTGAACATTGATCACCTCCCTGAGGTAGTGTTTGTTAGGTTTCTCCACTGTAAAGTTATTCTTTTTCTTCCTCTCCCTATACTGTACTCTTAGAAAAAAATTGCTGTGTACAACTAATAATTACGGGGTGTGGGTTAATGCTCTTCTTCCTTCAGGGGGTATTATCATATACATTATTTGGAATTCTTCTGCACAGTAGATTGTTTATTCTCCCTTATTTTAAAAAACCCAAATATTTATTTATATCAGTATGGACTCCTGGGTTACAATCCAATAATACAACATTTTTTTACCATATTTTCATAGTTCATATTTTTGTAAATGTGTGGGATTTTCCTGTGATGGTCTTTATTTCTCCAGCCTTTTTCCTGCCACTCCTTTATTCATCAACTTAATAGAATTACATGAAATGCTCAAGGCAGCTGAATTATCTGTCCCCTTTGTCTTAGCACATTTTCTTTACTTTGCCTGGGATATTCTTCCCTTTTGTATTCAGTTGTTTAATTTCTACTTATTCATATGGACTCCAGTCAGCATCCCTGGAAAGTCATCCCTGATACTTTTTACATCCGTGGTCCTGCTTGGAACATTTTTATCATTTTCATGGATTTATTTTTTAATACTTATTAAATATATTTTAAATCATTGTTTTACTTATGCTGTCTTTTAATAAATATGAAAACATCCAGAGAATAGGTATGTTTTCATAATTCCTCTATCCCTATGTTAATAGGTATATAACTCCATACTCCTTCATCTGTAATTTTGAAGTCAAAAAATTCCATGAGAATGATTAAAACCAAAAGTTTCTTCTTCCTTATATGGTGGCAGAACTTGACCTGATGTGAAATTCTGTGGCAGCAAAGTCCTATCTGAATACCTGAACTGAGGAGAGGCTATTAATAATCTTTATTTGAACCATTGTTTTGCTGCAGAAATGTATTTGGTTACCAAATATTAACCCAGATTTCACTGAGGATATTAGAACATATGGTATATGTATCATATTATCTCTCCAAATTTGAAGAGTTTTTGAAATGCATAAGGTCCTAATAGTTTCGGATTGTGTTTCTATTATATTCTCATAAAATGTTAATATATTTGAATCTCGATAGAATAACAAAAAATGACCTTCAGACAAACTTGTAGAAATATGAGACAACTGCATATCTGAAAACAGCTGAATTTATTACTTCCTTAAGTAATAAAGAACTATGTTGTTCAGATGTAGTCTTTGAACAAAATAACTATTTTACATGGGCTTTTTAAGGAAGCATTCTTTCCAAGTTGTATTGTTTACAGCAGAGAGAGTGGGTTAACATAGCCTTAAGACTGTTGGCTGACCTTCAAAGCATGAGGCCGATACTGATTATGGGCTTACAGATGTATATTCACTAAAGCTAGGTGTCCTCAATTGATTACATGGGTTAAATACCAGTTGTGGGTTATAGAACTGACATTGATTGATTAAACAGGATTAAAACTTGATTTGTCAGGTCTGCTTTAATGACTGACAGTCTTATTCTAGAAGCATAGGTCACTTTTCCCTAATTTACAATGCATAATAATCTGAAAGTATGCATTTCCTCCCTCAAAGTATAACTTTAAGAATCTCATTCTTAGAAACCAAAGTCCTGCTTATAACATATTTTTCAGTATAAATTGATGAAATAATTATTTATTTTTATTCCTTCAGGTGTGGAAATGAATGGGGCTTGAACAGAGTATCTCTGGCAAAAGCCATAGGAATAATTTCAATAAAAATTTCAATCATTTGGTCAGGATCCTTTTTTTAAAAAGCATGGATATCTGTAATAAAAATCTTCCATGTTTCCAATTTTCTTTGACATAGTTTCACTACAACTTTGGCTTTATTTGCTGTAGAAATTTTCATAAACTTACAGCAATTAGACCTGTGCTGTATTATTTCTATTAGCAGCAAAGGAATCTGGTGTTCCTGACATTTTGCTCAGTTAGAACTTTTAAGATATTTTCCAAGTTCAAAGGATATCTATCAAAGCTTTGGGTACGGATGAAACAGGAGGGTGAGAACATGAGGTTGTATTACCAATATGTGCATTTCTAATGAAAAAAATTTTTAATTTATTTATTTTAGACAGAGAGTGCATAAGTGGGAGGGAAGTGGGAGAAGGAGAGAGAATCTTAAGCAGGCTCCAGGCTGAGCATGGAGCCATACCTGGGGTTTGATCTAAGGACCCTAAGATCATGACCCAAGCCTAAAGCAAGATTCCAATGCTCAACCAGCTGCGCCAGCCAGGCACCGCTCTGATGAAAATATTAAACAAGGCATCCTTAAAGGATTTTGAAACAAGCAATACTGTAAAATCTATTGCTTTTTTATGTTTCTTACAAGTATTTTTCATACTGTGTATTAAAGAGGATTTTTTTTTGTTTGATACACATCCACAGTGGTTTTGAATCTGTTAATTTCTCCTGATTATTGAGAATAACATTAATCAGGGTGATTGGGTAAGGAGAAAAAAATCAGCCTCTGCCATAATAAGTTGGGCAGGTTTATTGTGTAGAGTGCTGACCCAATGAATCAAATAATGGGATCCAAGCTCTGATTCTACTCACCAGTTCTGTGACTTTAAGCAAGTCATCATATTTTTCTGAGCTTTGTTTGCCTAATCTCTAAAATGATATGATTATATTGGATAATACTTAAATTTCTTTTAGGTTTAAGATCTTATTTTTAACCTTTGCTAGCATACTGTTGCTTTTAACAATAAGTCAAACCTTTGCCTAAAAATTAGAGTGAACTTATATCCCAGGAGTATCTTCTTGTCATTTATTATGTCTTTCCAATTACACATATTTATCTCATCTCTGTGATAAATATATCTCCCTTTTCCCAACTTCTCCCTGTTATATATGGTGAGCTTTGATATCTTAATGTCCTTTTAACCCTTCTTCCTTTTCTTTTTCTTTCAGAATCTGAAACCTTTCTTTTTCTCAGATTTCCCGGGATTTATTTTCACCCTCTTTGATCCATTTTCTACCTAACTTGCTTATATAACCCTTGCTTATTCTTCCTTGTTCAGTATCACCCCCTCCATTTTCCTTTTTAAATACTTTGTCTATGTTTATGGTCTTTTGCGTGGAATTGTGTTTATCAGAATGTTCTTTCAGTGTGTTCTTCTTAATGTAATTGTAGTAGGTGGCAAACTGTCCAAGCTTCCCATTTTGTACTTTGTTATACAAGTATCCTATCTCAATACAAGCCTAAATTTCTTAGTGTTCCAAACACCAAGATGCTTCTTTATTTTCTTGCCCAGGTATAAAACATAGCACAAAGCGTTTGTTTGATAGAAAGCCTTTTCAACATTTTATTTGATATTTCATTTGGAACACTGAACAGCTCATTTTCTTTTCAAAAAGAACTCTTAGCTCTTAGAGCAGTTTAAAATTTTATACTTTAAAACAAATTGCAAACATCCATTGCTGCTTTTGCATATTAAAGAAAGTCAGATGGTTTGCTTACATGTTCTGGATATTAACTGTATATGGAGTACAAAAATGGCTCATTTTCCCCATCTTCCTTTTTTTGCCTCATTGTTTTGCCTATGAAGCTTTCATCAGCCCCCATTGGCTTAGCTACTTGGCCATCATACTCTTTACTTTACATAATCTCTTCAGTTTCTATTACAGGTTGAAATGTTTTGTGGTATACCCATGTTATCCATAGAAAACCATTATAAACAGATTTACTTATGAATCAAGCACTCAAAGTGCACCAACTATATGCCCAGAACTTTTATAAACCCTTTACTTTTATTAACATTGATTCTCACAACAGGACTAATGTGTGGGGGGAAAAAAATCAGTAACTAACTAAAAGGCAGGCTCGTAATGGCAAAGCTGAGACTTGAGCCCTGGCTGTCTAGTTCCATGACTCAAGTTCTTCTTCTTTTTTTTTTTTTTTTAGATTTTTTATTTGACAGAGAGAGAGATCACAAGCAGGCAGAGAGGCAGGCAAAGAGACGGGGTGCGGGGGAAGCAGGCTCTCCACTGAGTGGAGAGCCCTACGTGGGGCTCCATCCCAGGACTCTGAGACCACGACCCGAGCTGAAGGCAGAGGCTTGACCCACAGAGGCACCCGGGTGCTCCCATAACCACTTAACCACTTCTTAACCACTCCGCTATACTACTTTTTTAAGATACTTTCCTAAAATGTATCAATAAGAATTCTAAGAAAAGGGCTCTGAAATAAAGGAAATTCCATGGGTTTTGGAATTTCATGTGTTTTGTCCAAGCATGACTGGTCTCCTCTCTTACATGAAGCCCAAAGCATTCCTTTTAAAAGGAATGAATGCCAGACTACATGACTTTGTTATTATTGATTTCCCCACTTCATTTTTATGAATACCTATCCTTTTTCATATTGAACAGTGCACATTTTAAATAGTAAGAAATTGCTTGTTGAGTTGATTTTTTGAAATTGTGGAAATATTTCAGTGTTCCACAAGCAGAGGAAGTGTTTAGAGAATATAATTGTCTTGGTAAATAGCTTCAGAATACAGAGGACAACCCAAAGCAGCCTCTGACAGGAAAGGAGAGAAATATGTCACTAAATGACATTGTTGATTAACCTAAAATTTTAAGGACCTTAGTTTTTATATTACCTGCAAGCTAATTACCAGCAAGTGAAGTAATGAAGTCATTGAATAAAATGGGATGTTTTGATACTAATATTTCTTAAATAACTACCGATTGGTAGTCAGATTATTTTGTATTTTTAGCTTTTTGTTGTTGTTTTTTCCATAATGGTATATGTTACCAATTTGATGAAAATCTTGCATGGCGAAAACCATCACTTCCTATGATCTGTTGTAACAAATACAGCACTGTACATCCAACTGGGAACAGGTTTAATATTAAAATCAAAATGTTAGAACTAGAAGAGAACTTACAAACCAGGTGGTTTACCACTTACTGTGTTATTTTTAATAGTTTCTATTTTTTTAGTTGAAGTGTATTTGACATATAGTATATTAATTTCAGGTGTACAACCTAGTGATTTGACAATTTATACGTTAATAAATACTCAGTGAGATAAGTGTAGTCACTATACAACATCATTGCAATATTATTGACTATATTTCCTATGCTGTACTTTTCCTCCCTGTGACTTATTTTATAACTGGAAATTTATACCTTTTAATCTCCTTCACCTATTATTTCACCTCCTATCTCCCATCCTCCCCTTTGGCAAACACAAGTTTGTTCCCTACAATTATGACTCTGTTTCTGTTTTTTTTTTTTATTCTACATATAAGTGAAATCGTACAGTATTTGTCTTTCTCTGTCTGACCTCACGTAGCATAATACCCTGTAGGTCCATCTATGCTGTTGCAAATGGCAAGACTTCATTCTTTTTTATGCCTGTAATATTTCATTGTATATACATACCGCATCTTCTTTATTGATTCATCTTTCAATACACGCTTAGGTTCCTTCCATTATAAAATGTGGCAATAAACATATGGGTACATATATCTTGTCAAATTAGTGTTTTCATTTTCTTCAGATGAATACCCAGCAGTGGAATTACTAGATTCTATGGTATTTCTAGTTTTAGTATTTTGAGGAACCTCCATACTGTTTTCCAGTGGCTGCACTAATTTACATTCCCACCAACAGTGTCAAGGGCTCCTTATTCTTCACATCCTTGCCAACATTTGTTACCATCTTTTTGATACTGGCCATTCTGACTAGTGTGAGGTGTTATCTCATTGTGGTTTTTATTTGCATTTATTTGCATAGTGATTAGTGATGAGCATCGCCTCATGTGTCTTTTGACATCTATCACTTAATTTTCCATATGAAAAATAAATAGCCAAAAAGGGAGAGTGGCTTTTCCAAGAACAAATATCTGGTTGTTGTTAAGGTCTGATAGAGACAAAACAGCAAAGGATTCTGTTACAGGGGTACTGCCTGCTAGGCGATGAGTTTAGGGAAAGTACTTCCTCTTCAGCAAAATGTGAATGTACTTATTCATTGAGTTCTAAAATAGTTATTGATAATCAATTCCACACCAATCAGTCTTCTATATTGTTGTATTATAAAGATGAATAAAAACAGCCCCTGTTCTGTTAGAACTTCCAGACATATAAGTAAACAATCTCAATTAAATGATACTATAATAAAAGGTTGTAAAGATACCTTTAGGAGAGGTATGAGAGATGGGGGACCTCTCTATAAATTGAGATCAATCAGTATTAGTGCAAAAAATAGTTTTTTGATAGTTGATACTCTTATGAGCTCATAATAATAATTTTAGCCTTTGATGTTCTGGAATATTAAGGCTAACTGAATAAATATTTTAACGCTTTCTTTTTCGATTTGTGTGCCTATCATATCTTTTTCTATCGTTGAACTCTATATTTCTTGAAGTAAAAAGAAACTCTATTAGAGAGCATTTATATACCAGTCTTTTAAGGATAATGTCTTTTATGTATGACCAACAACAAAAAATTGTAAACTAATGGATTTTTTATGTTAAGAAAAGCCATATATCTTTGTCATTGTTTTTTGTCTGTTTCTTTCTTAAGTATAGGCAATCTTTGTTAACTTTTGTTGCTCTAGCCAAAAGGTGCTCTGACAAATGGAAATGGGATGACTTTGACTAAAGTCAATGGCCCTATTCCCCTAAATTAGTTCTTAAATTAGAAAAGAAAAACTAGATTAGTATGAAATTTAAGTAAAATGGTTTTGTCACATCAAAATGGACTTCCCACTAAGAATTATTGTGAGATAAACTTATAGAAACACAGAGCTACTTACAAGTGTTTTGAAAATCTTTCATAATACAACTTTTTAATGCTTCTACAATTTATATATCTTCTAATTTCTCACATGAAAAATTAAATGCTTATCTCCTAGTGCAATAAGATATTTATTTTTGCTTAGTAAAGGAATTTATTAAATTTAAAGATAGAGCAATCTCTTTCAAAAATCTTACAAATCTTTTTCTTTCATAAGACATTTTTGGAAACTATTTTTTCATCCATACTTTTGTATTCATTAATAACAACTGATATAAAGAATGAGGTTGGTGCTTAATCTGTGGCTTTGTGTGTGTGTCTGTTGTGGGGACAGAGTTGGGGCATGTCTATTACTTTGTTTGAGTTACATATGTAATGTCATACCTATTCCACCTCTGAATAAAAGTTGTGTTTTGTCTTTATCATCTTAGAACAGAAGTTTTCAAAGTGTGGAATAGAAATCCCTGGTGGGCCGTACAAGCCTTTTAAGAGGTCTTTGAGGTTATAAATAACACTAAGATGTCATTTGCCTTCTTTACTGTCATTCTTTGATGAATATACAGTGGAGTTTTTAGAGGCTATATGATGTGTGATATCATACTTGTTGGAGTAAAGAAAAAGATAAGAAAATCCAGGTAACTTCTGTAAGCTAGGTATTAAAGATGTTTGCAAAAATGTAAAACAATAACATTTTTCTCCCTAAATGTTCCAAATATTTTATTTCTGTTACTGTATAAAGTTTATTATTGTTGTTTTAAATCAATCAATCAAATTTCTAATTTGGTAAATATCTAAAGTGATGACCACATTTATTGTTTTTTGTAATAATAGATTTTGAAACCAAAAAGTTTTAGAATAGCTGCCCCAAATAAGTGAGGTAGTGAAGCTCATAACCTAGATACTTTTATTGTTCTAGCAGCTATAATATTTACTGGACCAAATGGCCAAGATATTACTTACTGCTCCATAGATGCTTAACTATGAATAGGTTTGAATCGCTTGTATTTAGTAAAATAACATATACAGGTACATGTTAGATATAGAGAAAAAACTGGACAATACTAAAATAATTCGCACATTAATAAATCTGCTCGACTGAATCTAAATTAAAAGCGAACAATGATAATTTTTACTTTGGTTATAATCGCAAGGAGAATATCCCAGTCATTCCTAAATAGCTATACTGATAGTTTCAGAGCATTTTCCTTGCTTTGCTGTCCTGGACAAAACTGAGTGGTTTAGTAAATGAAGATTTCACTGCAATCAAAGAACTGGTATAAAAACTGAGTTGGTTTATCCCATCCTCAGTTCTCTCTTCCTGTCCCTTCCACACGTTGGCCTCTCTAACTCTCCTGAGCTGTGCCCACTTCCAAGTCTACCAATCTACATGGGATATTTTGGGATATGCAATATTACTCCTTCTTCCAATATAGCACAACTCTGTGTGATGAAACCAACATACACAAACTCTGTTTATATATTCAAATGAGAGAGAGCTTAGCTTTAAAAATATATTATTTCAAAGAGGTTTGGGTTTTTTAATCTTTAGTCTGTCAATAGACATTCTGGGGATGAGAAAGGAAATGGAAAAGATTTTAAAGGATGACCCTTGAAATGATCAGATGAGTCTGATGAGAAGATGGGAAATTCTAATTTTGGGGGGGTGGGCAGGAAGTCTGTCATTTTTTTTTCTTACTTAGTTATCATAAAATAATAAATTCTAAAGGATGGATTAAATTACATAGTGGAAATGATACTCAAATCAGGAAAGTAGTCAAAGATCTTTGCTTCTTTAAAGTTGTGAACCTAAAAGATTGCTTGAAGCAGTTTCTTTGAAATAGTAATAATCAATTGGATTCACCTTTAAGGGTAAAAGTATTCTTTAAAGCATTTGTAAGCTTAGTGTTAGAAGAAGAAAGGTCAGTGGTTGACAAAATTATGAACTTCATGTTACATATTACCACATGGTTTAATAAAAAGGAAGACACCTTGTTTGGTCTCTTTTGAAGTAGAAAAATCTTTGATTCTCCCTGGGGCTGGCTTTTCTTTTCAAAAGCATATTGCCTGGTGAAATTTTTAAACTTCTTTTTCCTTACCTTATTCTTTGAAACATTCCTTTATATGTTAACAATGATCCCTTTAACATTCTAAAGTACTTATTTTTGGCATCCAGGTTATGAATATAACCTGTGTTTTTTAATCCAGTAAATTAATGACTGAAAGAGAGGCTTCCCAAATTTCTAAATTTTAGATTGCTGCAAAGATCTTTAGTTTGCTAATGTGTTTTGAAAACTTGTTTTATTATGTTGCTATTGTTATCCCAAAGAAAATTCAAAGTTTAGGGAAATCATCGGGTCAAAATTATATTAAAAATTCTGGGACAATAATTTTTGCTAGCTGACTCACTCAACAAACTCTTACTTTCCTAGAAGTAAATAGCCAATGGCAAAGAAGAGAGGGCAACTTGTAGCAAGAAGCTTGGGTTCTTAATCCACAAGATAATACCTTCTGCCAAGTACCTAAGTGATCTTGGAAGCTGATACTTCTCTAGTCAGAACTTCCAGCTAAGAACAGACCCCATCAGGGACCTTTATTAGAGCCTTTTGAGATCCTAAGCAGAGGATCCACTAACTTATTCCCAGACTCCTGGCCCAGAGAAACTTGGAGATAATAAATGTGTATTGCTTTAGTCTTTTAAGTTTGTGATAACTTGTTACATAATAATAGATCATTAATTACAGCCCCATCTGGATTTAAGAAAATTTTTCAATTACAGTGTTTTAGAATATTTTATTTAATTGTCCCCTCTAAATTATTGTAGAAAAAAAATTAATGTTCTGCATATCCTTTGAGAACTTGTTGCAAAATCACGGTCCTATCCTTATAAATAAATAATGAGGCTGGATTGGATTTTAATCCTACATGCTTCCCTAAAGCACTTTGTTATCACATCAAATTCCTATATTTTTGCTACCAGGATTTTTTGTATCTCTCAGTGCAATGTGCTGCTGTAGGGGTTTGAGATCATATTTAAACAGAAAGAATGGGGAGAGAATAAAAATAAGAATGAACTTTGGCTGATGAGATTTAGCCAGTATAAAATGTATAAAATTTGTACCTTAAAATTTGCACTGTTAGGACTGGATCAACTAACCTGTACAAGTGAAAACAAGAGTACGCATTCAGTAGGTGTATTGTTGTCATAAGTAAAAATAAATAATAAATAAATATTTGCATTTTCTGTCAATTAAGGCCCTTATTTCAAAGGAGCTATCTTTACTAAGCATATTAGAAATGAGCGACTTTGGTAGGAATAGAGATGCAATAGATTTTACTCTTTGGTGAGAACAAATTTTGTATGCACAACTGCTCTAAAGCTAGTGATAAATATTCATGGAAATAATCTAGACAGATAAGAAAATAACCAGTTTTTGTATGTAAGCTTTTATCCCTTGATTTTAGAAAGGATTATTTTAGTAATGTGTTTAGAATTTTTAAAAAATCTTGAACCAGAGTTGAACAAAGAAAACATAGAGTTGGTGAGGATTGGAATTGAAGACTGTGTTGAATCTCTCTTGAGCTCTATATGTAATCCAGACCCTCTAACAATGCAGCTCCTTCCGGGAGGCCTGGTGGTCTGTCAACAGCCTCTTTCTGTTTCAGGTTTTAACAAATATAGATTTTTAAAATTCTTATTTAATCACCCAGTTGAATTTCTTTTTTCAAGTTTTTCAATTTTTAAGCTTTGTGGCTGAGTCTCCTTAAAATCACTAACAGGTTCAGTCCACAACTACTGAGAGATGAGACTTAAAATTATTCAAGCAGTATTTTCAGTCCATGAGATCCATGGCCCCATTTGCTGCTGGTTGTCTTTTGACTTTGTGCCCTCATTTCAGACTGGTCTGGATGGAATCCTAGCTCTCCATTTACTAGATCAGTAGTCTTAGAGAGTTTCTTAACCTTTCCAAGCTATATTCTTCTGCTTTCTGAAATGGGGATTATAATGATTTTCACTTTATAATAATGATGTGAAAATTAAATGTGATACTACAGTGTTTTATGAATTATCTATTTAGGAAATGCTGATCTACACCATTCTTAAGGCCTCTTGCTGTTTTAGATATTTCTGTTTCTAAATCCATAGGAAACGCCACTACATTGGAGAGGTCAACTGTTAGAAAACATAGAACTGTTGGAAGGAATATACCTTAGCCAATGAATGTACAGTGATTAAGTTGATATTTTAAATGGCTTGTAACCATAATCCTTCTATGCTAACCGACTGGGCAAGAATAAGCACATGCCTCAAGGGCCTCCTTGTCATAATGTGGTATTGACCAATTAGTTTTATTCTTTAAGTAATTTGAATTAAGAAATATTGCTTGGGTCACCTGGGTGGCTCAGTTGGATAAGCATTCAACTCTTGATCTCAACTCAGGTCTTGATCTCCGGGTAGTGAGTTCAAGCCCCACATTGGGCTCCACACTGGACATGGAGCCTACTTAAACAAACGAAAGAGAAATACTGGTCAAATGGGGTATTTACAGCTGAAACTTAGAGATAAACCAGCGTTTGCAAATTATTGCAGAGCATGCATATTTCTCTGTTTTGTAAAAGTTGAATTGGACAGTCTGTTCATGAAACATGCACTGTCCAGGTGACTAGAGCTTCCCATTCCTTAATTCTTATATCCATCTGTTTTATTCATGTAGAGCGAATTTCAGATCCTCAAATACATTTGTGTTTGCCTTCCTTGAAGTGGAACATGTGTGAGGTGGCTGGGATGCAATCTGTAGCTTTAGAAGTAAAGTAAGAAGTAGTCAAAATGTTGGTAATTGGGGTGGCCTTGTGTCTCTGCACCTGAACTCCAGAAGAATGAAAAACAAAAACAAACATTTCCAGGAAAAGATACTACAATGAAATGAGCTCAACCTTGCATGAATGATATACGAGCCATTTTTGCTCTACAGCTCATGGGGAAGATCAAAAGCAGGTACTTACTTCACTTAAGAGTAAAAAAAAAACCTCTTCAGGTGGCAAGTTTCCTACTGTTGGCACCTTATTGGAGCCCCAGACTCCCATGCTTTTTCCTTGGAAATGTTAAACTCCTGTGTGGAACCCGGATGGGAGGAGGGCTGGGCACCCGCCTGAGTGCAGTTGAGAGTGGGAGGGAGCGAGGGAGTGTAGAAGAGAAAGTGCTTGTGCAAGTGCAGGAGAAAAATGACATGATAGGGGCTGTCACTTGTTCATACAGAAAAGTGATTCTTCCTCAAGTGACTCAGATCCTCAGGTTTTAAATTAGTGTAATCTTCACAGAAACTGCCAGCAAATCACCTGACTTCTCCTCTGGCAGTGAGGGCCTGCAATCTCTAGCCCGGTCAAAGGAACAGAACTCCACAGGCTACAAGAAGGCTTTTTCTTTGAATTACTCCTTTAACTTGACCAAACAAGTTTTGGGTAACAATGCTTACATTTTCTTTCCTATAATAGCTAAATTTTCTCATTCTCCTTTAGGCAGTGAGTTTCTATTTTGATGAAGGAACAGTGGTTATATTTTCAAATGAAGTTATTCAGCCTCACTTTTGTTGATGCTTAACGTAATCCTTTTTAGAAATAAATGGTGGCATTGAAAGTATACTTCTATTTCATCAACCACAGGTTACTCAATCCTAAAAAGGCCTTTTGAAATTCTGCTACCTCTCGGGGCTGCTTATTTCTGTATTTTGGTTTATTCTGAGTATGAGAAAAAAGGCATTATCCAACGTACTCATTTCAGAAATGCTAGAAAACAAATAATTCATATACCTTTCTTTTCAAGCATTATTGTTTGTGAACTAGTGAGGAAAAACTGACAAGCAGAGCTTCTGAATGCAAAGAGAGAAAACTGTACATCCTCCACACAGACTAATGAAGTCATTGCAACTGTAAGAAGAACTTTGGCCAGAGGCAAAATCCAGAAAAGTAAATCCTTTCTCACCCTGAATTACATAATATTTCCTTTATTCTTTGCCTCACAGATATCATCAACGTTTTTTACGTGAGAAAAATTAATACAAATATGTACAATTCTCCTTTCCCCAGTACCAGATAAATCGGAGTTCTTTAAACTATGCCAGTGCCTTATCTTACCTGTCACTACGTAGTGTTTAAATATTTTCAAACTGTTGATGAGGAAACTTCACCTGGTAATTATATTACTATACTGTAGAAAAGGTAGTAAAAAATAGAATGAAGAGAAACTAATCCAAGTTTTTCAATTACTCTCTGATAAATGCAGAACTAGACAACCACACACTGTGGTTTTTGTCCTTTTCATAACAAAAGTCTGTATGTCTGGGTTGGTTTCTAGTCAATATTTTATCTAGTATTCCTATCAATCTAGCATAGGCATTGAGACTCTGAAGCTAGAAGTCAGAAAGATGGGTCCAAATAATGACTTTGTAAATTTCTAGTTATCTTACCATGGGCACGTTAACTTTTCTCTCTGCTCTTTATGTCTGCCTGGGCTAAAATAGTTAGAATATCTGCTTAACAGAGTTGCTATGGAGCTGAAATAAGGAATGGACACAGCACAGCACTGCAGCTTATTATTATAAGGTGCATTAAAATAAAAAATAATAATTATTACAAAATATTAGAATCCACTCATTTAGAAATATTTGCTTTGAATTAAGCAGACCTATTTAAATAGAATTTTGCCTACTTAAAGAAAATATTAATGTTCCTTTCATTCCACAAGTATTTATAGTACACTCATTTTGTGCCAGGCTCTCTTGGGATACCTCAGTGAGCAAGAGATACAACTTCCTGCCTCATGATATTCATAGTCAAGCTTATAAAATTTTAATATAAATCCTTTACTTTTTGCCTCTTTATTTACAATAGCAAGCCTTAAGAATTAAGCTACACTTTTGGGGCACCTGGGTGGCTCAGTGGGTTAAAGGCTCTGCTTTAGGCTCAGGTCATGATCCCAGGGTCCTGGGATTGAGCCCCACATTGGGCTCTCTGCTCCGCGGAGAGCCTACTTCCTCCTCTCTCTGCCTGCTTGGCCACTTGTAATCTCTGTCTGTCAAATAAATAAATAAAATCTTAAAAAAAAAAAAAGAATTAAGCTACACTTTGGAGGGGAGGAGTCAAGATGGCGGAGCAGTAGCAGCTGAGACTACATCAGGTAGCAGGAGATCAGCTAGATAGCTTATCAAACCATTGCGAACACCTAGAAATCCAAGGGGAGATCGAAAAGAGGAAGAACAGCAATTGTGGAAACAGAAAATCGGCCACTTTCTGGAAGGTAAGACTGGTGGAGAAGTGAATCGAAAGCAACAGGAGGATAGACCGCGGGGGAGGGGCCGGCTCCCGGCAAGCGGCGGAGCCACGGAGCACTAAATCGGGACTTTTAAAAGTCTGCTCCACGGAGGGACATCGCTCCAGAGGCTAAACTGGGGTGAAGCCCACATGGGGTCAGCGTGGCCCCAGGTCCCGCAGGGTCACAGAAGGATTGGGGGTGTCTGAGTGTCGCAGAGCTCGCAGGTATCGGAGCGGGGAAGCCGGCTACAGAGACAGAGCCGAGGAGTGAGCTCTCAGCTCGGGGTTACCTTGAACTGGTCGCAGGCTGGGTGAGCTCGGAGCGTGGCCAGAGACTGGGAGACGGGAGTGATTGGGGCTTTTCTCTGAGGGCGCACTGAGGAGTGGGGCCCCGAACACTCGGCTCCTCCGGGCCGGAGATTGGGAGGTCGCCATTTTCATTCCTGTCCTCTGGCACTCTACGGAAAGCATTCAGGGAAGAAAAGCTCCCGAAAGCGAAACCAAGCGGATTACTTAGCCCGGCCCCTGGTAAGGGCGGTGCAGCTCTGCTTCGGGCAAAGACACTTGAGAATCACTACAACAGGCCCCTCCCCCAGAAGATCAACAAGAAATCCAGCCAAGACCAAGTTCACTTAACAAGGAGAGCAGTGGAACTCCAGAAGAGGAGAAAGCAAAGTGCGGAATTCATGGCTTTCTCCTGATGATTCTTTAGTCTTGCAGTTAATTTAATTTTTTCTTTAATTTTATTTTTTTTTCTTTTTCTCTTTTTCTGCTATTTTTTTTAACTTCTACCCTTTTCTTTTTTTTAACATTTTTAAATTAGTTTATCTTAACAATACCTTTCCAAAAAAATAATAATCTTTTTTGAACCTTCATTATTATAGTCATATTTTATCCTTCATAGTATTTAACTGTATTTTTTGGATTCACATAAGGGTTTTTCTTCTAAAAAATTTGGGGTACAACTTCCTCTAGTGGATCAAAATACACCCTAAATATAGCTCCAGACTTGTTCTAGTCTCCAGCCTGAGCAAATAATCTCCACTTTCTTTTTCTTTATTCTCCCAACCAACTTAATCAAGTCCTTTTTTTTAGAAATTAAAAAAAAAATTGTTTTTCATCTTTATAGGCATATTCCATCCCTTCATTGTGTTTACCCTTATATACATTTTTTATTCTTTAAAATTTTGGGAGGTAGTTTCTCCTAAGAGACCAAAATACCCCACAATTAAGTGGGTGACCCTGTTCTAGTCACCAGTCTAATATATATATATATATATATATTTTCTTTTTTATATTTTTTCTTTATTTGTTTTCTTTTTTAAATTTTTTTTTTTCTGAACCTCTTTTTATCCCCTTTCTCCCCCTCGCCCCCACGATTTGGGATCTCTTCTGATTTGGTTAAAGGGCATTTTCCTGGGGTCTTTGCCACCCTTTTAGTATTTTATTTGCTCCTTCATATACTCTTATCTGGAAAAAATAACAAGGCGGAAAAACTCAGCACAAAAAAAAGAACAAGAGGCAGTACCAAAGGCTAGGGACCTAATCAATACAGATATTGGTAATATGTCAGATCTAGACTTCAGAATGACGATTCTCAAGGTTCTAGCCGGGCTCGAAAAATGCATGGAAGATATTAGAGAAACCCTCTCTGGAGATCTAAAAGCCCTTTCTGGAGAAATAAAAGAACTAAAATCTAACCAAGTTGAAATAAAAAAAGCTATTAGTGAGGTGAATCAAAAATGGAGTCTCTTACTGCTAGGATAAATGAGGCAGAAGAAAGAATCAGTGATATAGAAGACCAAATGACAGAGAATAAAGAAGCTGAGCAAAAGAGGGACAAACAGCTACTGGACCACGAGGGGAGAATTTGAGAGATAAGTGACACCATAAGATGAAACAACATTAGAATAATTGGGATTCCAGAAGAAGAAGAAAGAGAGAGGGGAGCAGAAGGTATATTGGAGAGAATTATTGTAGAGAATT
>PISX010021850.1:0-32805 GCA_004024625.1 Mellivora capensis
AAATAAATAAATAAATAAATAAATAAATAAAAACTGAGTCTAAACTCAGAAGAAGCCCTGAACTTTTATTGTCATTGACATCAGGTAATTTGTTATCACATCTTCTGTAACAGTTACATTTGAGTTGGAAATAATTATTTTCTGGTTGATCAATATTTCACAGGCAAATTCTTCCGTTTGTTGGAGAAAATCTGCATAGAGTTTATGCATTTTAGAAGGTTATTTTTTTTTAAAGATTTTATTTATTTAGTTGACAGACAGAGATCACAAGTAGCCAGAGAGGCAGGCAGAGAGAGAGGAGGAAGCAGGCTCCCTGCTGAGCAAAGAGCCCGATGCGGGGCTCGATCTCAGGACCCTGGGATCATGACCTGAGCCGAAGGCAGAGGCTTAACCCACTGAGCCACCCAGGCACCCCTAGAAGGTTATTTTAAAAACCATGTGGACTACTCTTATCATCATAACCCTTAACTGTTTCCTTAGTTAGGATTTTAGGATTCACATCTGCATTTGTGTCTCTCTCCTGTCAGTTCTGTTTTTGTTTTGTTTTGTTTTTCAGATTTTATTTTCGGGTTGCCTAGGTGGCTCAGTCCGTTAAATGTCTGACTCTTGATTTCAGGTCAGCTCATGATCTCAGGATCATGAGAGGAGCCCAGCTTTGAGCTCAAGCTCAGCAGAGAGTCTGCTTGAGATTCTCTCTCTCTCCCTCTGCCCCTCTCCCCTGCGCACATGTGTGTGAAATAAATGCTCACACACACTCTCTTTCTGACTAAAATAAATACATAAGTCTCTAAAAAATATATTTTAAGTCATCTCTACACCCAGTGTGGGGCTCAAACTCACAACCCTGAGATCAAGAGCTGCATGCTCCACTGACTGAGCCAGCCAGGCACCTCTCTCTCTCCTGGCAATACTATTATTTTCAGTACATTCTTCTTCCTTCTGCTGTCCTGGGGCAATAGGTTGGAGTGTTTCCAATAGAATATTTTAACAACTGTTAAAATCAATATGTTTAATTTCTTATCAAGTGTTGATGACATTGTGGGAAAAAGCTAGTGCCCTTGATAGGCACTAATCACTAATATTCTAGTGATTTTTATAGAAATTTAGTGATATGCCTGACTTAGCAATCTTATTTTGAGAACTATGGGTACACTTCACAAATGTATACAGATATGTTTACATATCCACTGAGAGTATTCATTGTACCCTCATTTGCAAATTGTGAAAAACTGGAAATAAGAAAATTGTAGCCTGATAAGGGATAAGTTAAACAAATTGTGTCCCATTTGTGACCTTTTTGTCAAAAGGAATCCCAAACTATTAAGTATTACAAATGCCTAAAAACAGAAACACAAAACAAATATAAAAACATTGTTCAAGTGTGTCTATATGCTTTAAAAAAAATCTCATTTGTCTTTTACTTTGGGCTTGGAACATGGGATCTTCTTTCTATGTTACATAGTTCTATTATACTTAAATATTTTATAGCCAGCATGCATTAGTCTTGTCAACTGACAAGTAATAAAGATAATAAGCCATTTCAGTGGTTGCAGTGGATACTTGGAATGATTTTAATTCCTTCATCTCCCTTACCCCCCTACATGCAATAATTGCTAACCCTTGCATTTCATACTACTTTGAATATTTTCCCATCTTTTTGCTATTTTAAAATCCAACCCTTCCTATAACTTACTTTTTCACTGTCAATGCAGTAGTCCACATAATTGCACTATTTTTTCAGATTATTATTTTTTCCATATAGATTTTATTTATTGATTTATTTGCCAGAATGAGAGAGAGAGAGAGAGAGCACAAGCAGGCGGAGGCAGAGAGAGAAGCAGGCTCCCCACTGAGCAAAGAGCCGGATGCGGGACTCCATCCCAGGACCCGGGATCATGACCTGAGCTGAATGCAGCAGCTAAACTGACTGAGCCACCCAGGCGTCCCTTTTTCAGGATTATTATTCTTACTCTGATTTCCATTCTACCTTTCTTTTTGAAAATTCATTTGGGGCTCAGAATAATTTGTTTCTTACTTCTGGTATAGAATCAGCAAACATGATTTTGGGGGTCTTATTTTTAGGTACTTCTGCAACGTAGTTATTCTTGCACATCCTAGGATTTTCTTCCCCCTTGTCCTAGAATTATCTGCTATGAAAACTGGGGAGTTAAGATGTCATAAAATGAATTGCTAGTAGATTGATGTTATAAACTATCTCTGAGATAGTTTTTTTTTTTTTTTAATGGGTAGACACTGAAAAGCTTGGAAATAAAAAGTGGTGGAGGAGGGGCGCCTGGTGCCTCAGTGGGTCAAAGCCTCTGCCTTTGGCTCAGGTCTTGATCTCAGAGTCCTGGGATTGAGCCCCGCATCAGGCTCTCTGTTCGTCGGGGAGCCTGCTTCCTCCCCTCCCACCCTGCCACCACCTGCCTCTCTGCCTACTTATGATCTCTATCTGTCAAATAAATACATAAAATCTTAAAAAAAAAGTGGTGGAGGATTTAAGTAGTATAAATACTTGTAGACATCTTATCCCTTAGTAAATTTTAATTGAATTCACCTTCACTTCCCAAAGACAGTAGAGGTCTTGACATCGGTAGCTTTACAAATGAGCATTCTGTCATTCTTTAAGGAAAAATATGGAGCAAACGCAATTAGAATTAGAGCTTTTAAGTCATAATTGATTTTGGTGGTAGTAGTATACTGACTTTCAGTTTTAGGTAATGTTTGAACTAATAGGTAAAGTAGTAAGTACAAAGTATAATTTCAGAAACTTTGAAGATAAACACTGGAGATAGGAAGAATTATAAAACCATCCCAAATCAGGTGATCGAGAAGAAAATGAGGAAAGTAAAATTGGAGTATTAAAATTTCCTAATTGTTCATAGTGAGGGGCAGTGGTAGTCAAAGGCAACTTTCTAAAGAAATATGGAACCAAATATATTTTGTAAAGTTGCTCTTGTATTGGTAACTATATAACTAAAAGCAGATAATTAAACTTATAAATTATTAAAATAAAAAACCTAGTCATTTCCAATAGATTTCAAATTATTATGACAAAAATTTAAAATTGCTTGATTTCAAAGATAAAGCATCCCCAGAAAAATTACTAAAGTAATTATTGCTAGCAAAATAAAAATAAAATAAAATAAATTAAATTATAAATTTAAATTGAAAATTTAATTTTAACTTAAATTAAAAATAAAAATAGATAAAATTTATTATTAATAATATTGATGATATATACTTATACATCATAAATAATAATATATTCTATATAATATATAATAACTATATTACATGCAATAATTTTAATTATATAATTAAATATATGATATAATTAATATTAATAATACATAAATTAAACATTAAAACAAAGCAAAATTACTAGCAAAATAAAAATGAATGAGCTAATAATGAAATTCAAAAATTAGTGGGGAGAAAATGAACTAGGAAACTTTGCTAACTCTAAGTACAGAATCTTTAAAATGCTTAAAAACAATTTGAAATGAAATTTCCAAACTATATCAGCATGGGAAATAGAAGGACAGAAGCAAGTAGAGAGAAGGAATAAGATAGATATAGCATATTACTGTTCTTTTGAAGTGGAGACCATATTGATGAACTCTAGATGCTATTAAAAAAAAATGGAAGTGGGTGGCTCAGTTGGTTAAGCAACTGCCTTTGGCTCCGGTCATGACCCTAGAGTCCTGGAATTGAGTCCCACATCGGGCTCCCACTCCAAGGGGAGTCTGCTTCTCCCTCTGACCTTCTCCCCTCTCATGCTCTCTCTCACTGTCTTTCTCTCAAATAAATAAATAAAATCTTTAACAAAATGCAAGTGATAGCAATTTCATAAGGACTAGAAGAAAGAAGTAGAGTGTATATATAAAACCAATAGAGGAAAAAAAAAACAAAGACACAAGCCAAAAAAATAAATAAATAAATAAAAGGAAAGAAAGAAAAGCACAAAAGAAGAAAAAACAAAAAGCATAGTAAAAATAAAAATAACAAAATAATACAGTCAGATATATGACAAATTGATCGGTAACCACAGTGAATGTGATTATGTTAAAGGTACCTATTTTTAAGTACTAATTTTTTAAAAAATCAGAAAATAACTTAGAAAACCCGTCAATCTGGGTAAATACAGATAATAGATGTTATATTTATGTTCATTACAACACTGAATATGCAGAGGAACATGGATAAGTGTTTCCCCCATAATAAGAACAATTCATCATGAAGAACAAAAACATGTAATAGCACCTTTATGCACCCAACAGATTTGTTTGAAATTTATCAGACAATTTGAAAAATATAAAATCTGCAAACATAGTGGGAAATTTTAACATCTATCACTCAGAAAGACAGTTTAAAAGATTAAGAATAAGTTAAGATTATTGAAAATTACAGCCTCAATACTAGGGTCTACCTAATAGACTTGCACAAAATTCCTACTCCCAAAATATAGTATATACATTATTTTCAAACAAATAAAAATATTTTCCAAAATTTTTTATGTTTAACCTTGGAGTAAATCTTAATAAACAGCAAAAATTGTTTTCCTGCAGATATATTTCCCGAGCCCAACATAATGTAATTAGATATCAATACTCAGGAACATACTCACTTGGAAAATAAAAACACAACTCTAAATGATGTGTTTGTTCAACTGGAAATGCAGATGGCTATTATAAGATGTTCATAATTGAACAAGTCAAGTGTATGGGCATCACATATCCAAATTTGTGGGTGTGGGTAAAGCAGTGTGCTCAAAAAATTAGGACTTAAATACGTGGTACAACTAATGAAATATTGAAAGCAAATGAAATGAGACTAAAAATAATATGTACCCCCATCTAATTCAGAAGAAATTCATTACTGAAATAGAAAAAAAGGCAGAAATATTAAAAATAAAATATAAGTAAACATAAATCCCAGGAGATTTTATCCATGAATCTAATATTATTCTTTTGAAAGTAATAAGAACCTTTGGTAAATGTAATCAAGAAGAAAGCAAAAAGCACACATGACTTCAATTTGTTATTACTTGTAGTGCTCCCAGATAGCAATATTTCTTTGACATTTCATACGTACCCTTAGGAACTCATCAAATACCCTGGGAAGCTATCTGGCTCAAGGACAACTCTCCACTTTTTCAGAAAACAAAGGACTGTGATAAATTGCATGGGAAGAAGGTAATTTGACAGTCTTTTTCTGCTAAAGGTTAGGTGTGAAAGATTAACTACATGCTTTATTTATTCATTATGTATATCTTTATTAGTTTCAGAAATGAAAGGATGTTAACCTGATATGGGATTAAGGAGTAGACAAATTAGAAAGGATTTCAGAAAAAGGTTGGTTAAATAGGTTTAATCACAGCAATAAGAACCTTATATTGTTAGTGTTTCTATCTCCCAGGAAGATAATTACTGCCTGGGGTATTGGACACCACAAATGTGCCATATGCACACTTTTGGATTACTCTGTAGAGGACAGAGGAGTGAATTTAGATTGTATGTAGAGAGTAAAAAACAGACTTGTCAGACACCATCAGTTTAAGTTCTAAGTTATGGTCACTTGTGACCCTGTTACAGTTCATGGATAAATCTGTATGAAGTGTTATAATACCTGGATGTTTGGTTGAAGGGAATAAAAGATACAAATAATATAACAATGGATACAAAACGGAAGAGGCCATGTAAGGACCAGTAATCATGATAGTCCTGAACAGTATATTATAAACAATTGGATTGATGCAGTAAGAAACAAAAAAAGAAATGAGAAAGTGAGAAGGAAAGTAGGAAGGGTGGAAGGATGCAAGGGAAGGGAAAGGAAAGGAAAGGGAGTGGACAGGAGGGGAGCGCAGAGAAGGAAAGAGGGAAAGGAAGGAAAGGAAGGAAAGGAAGGAAGGAGCAGACCAAAAGACCATGTGAGAAGGAAGAATAAATATCAGTAAGATATCACAGTGGTAAGTACGGGTACTTGATGCAAACTCTACTTTCATAAACTGAAGGCAGATAGAGAATTGCTATCTCCAGTCTGTCCTACTTGCCCCTCCTGTGGTGGAGAGTGGAGAGGCCAGTGATGGCCACTACTGTGTGTCCATGTTATGTACCTCTAACAGCCTTGGTGACTTTGCCAGTTCCTTTGCTGTGTTGAAGCTGTATACATTTCAGTCTTGATGGACATATATTTGATTAGTCTTATAAGCTGACTAGAGTGCCTGAGGCTCAGCTCCCTAATTTGCCTGCCAACTACTGTCTGTGACAATTTTTATGACAAAGTCTTTTAAAGTATAGTTTGTTCTTTTTTAATTACTTCTATAAACAATTTTCAGTCACCACTCACTATTACCTACCAGGAGCAGTAATTGTCCTATGAGTTTCACTACTTATTATCCCATAATTTTTCTGAAGCTTTTTAAAAGTATCATTATATAAATTATATGAATTTTATGTGTGGAATCATGTATGTCTTACTTGCTTCTGAATTACCATATGTTGGCCTTTGGTATTTAAGCACTTGTGTCTAGAATACTTTAATATTGTCTATATTTAATTTGTATTCAAAATTTTGCATTTTTTTTCTAAAAGTAGTAACTCATAGTAGAGGCTTATATCCAAAAATAGAAACAAATGACATATATTTTATTTAAAGAACTTTATTTTTAATAATTAACTCTAATTTCCCCTAGATAATAAATAAAGTCATACATTCATACAATTTGTGAGAGAGAGAGCAAAATTGAAAACTTCAACTGGGTGTGGTGCATAAACAATGAATCTTGGAACACTGAAAAAATAAAATTTTTAAAAAATTAAAAAATAAAAAGGATTGAAGGGGAAAAAAAATTCAAAACTTCACCTAATCTGACTTACACAAATTCTCCAGTGTTTTCTTTGCACCTGTTAAATGGAACCTGCTTTTCCTCACATTCCTGTTGTAACATAGTCAGGAATGGAATCTACTTTACACTTTGTTTTGCTTTATTTTATGTGGCTCCTAATATTTCTGGCTCAAATAAATTTCTAGAAAGGCTTTTAAGAAGCTCTTACAAATCTTTTCAGGCCCTTGGTATTATTGTCCTTACAGAGTAAAGCACCTATCTGAGTGGGAGAAAAATCTATAAATATTATACATTATTTAAAATGCAGCACATCTTATTTCTTGGCTTGGTTTGTAAAAGTTAATGCTTGTAATGTCACATTGAATAAAACATTAGCTTTGAGATATGCCTGAAGATATTATCCACTAATATAGAATCAAATTATTCTCTTTTTTTAACTTCAGTAACAACTATGAATTAGTTATAGTAATTTAGGTTGTCCTAATTTTGATGCTTCTTTTGAGAATATAGCCAACTTTAAATTATTGTGAAATTATATTACTGTTTTTCCACTTAAGTAATTCTTACAGAATTTTCATGTTTTGCATTGTTCTTATACCATCCCACCTATTATTTACTTCATATTTTCTGTTAAAATGACTCTTAAATAAGTAAAACCTATATACTTTTTTACCTTGTAAATAAGCATCATAATTTTGATGTATTGGTAGCATGTTTTGGTGTGTACTTAATAGATGTACTACATTAACATTAAAAATGTGTACTAACTGAACCCTATCAATTACTCAGTGGTAAGTGAGCAACTCCATTATATTTGCATTTTTATGTTATGGGAGACTGAGGTTCTTTGGTCATATCTCTAACTTCTGATTATAGCAACGTATAGGTCTGTAGTCTTGGTGTCTGGCAGTTGTGGGGATATAAAACCTGGTAAAAGGATCACTTATTTGGAATCATGGGTTTCAGTGCATGGAATGTTGGACAAATATAGATGAACTACTGTAAATTTCTGTTTTTAAAAATGCTATTTTAGATTAAAATATAAATTAAGAAACTATGATCTGGACAAATGGGGAATGGTCCCACAGAAATTAATATTATCTGTGAAGAAATCCCAAATGCAAAATCTTACCTGCTGTTTAATTACTTATGGGCAGAAATAAGAATCAGAAAAAAAGGGGACAGAGCTTCTCAAGATGAGAAAAATGGCCATCTAGGATTTTGGTAAGTAAATAATAGACTCTCATGGTGTTTTCATGAAAGCCTTATTTTCATGGTGCTTCTTAATTTTCCATTTCTATGGATGTGGGAAGAGTTGGGTATGTGTAGAAACTGTACAAATAACCAAGGTTGTATAATTGGATAGGTTCTAAATAAGTAGTTTGGTAGAATTTGAAAGTCCTCAGGGGGCTCGTTGAAAATGCTTTTGATGTAAAGCAGTCTAAAAAAATCGGTGAATTAGAGAATTGAAGGAAGCCCATCGGCAATGTTGTGCATGATTTAAGAGATTTATAATGTATTGAACATCATGAAATTTAGAGTTTACTCCACTGAACCATGTAATATTTGAAACTCGTTAAAGTTTTTGCTGAGATTTGACTTGAGGAGTATGAGATTGTCTTTTCTGCTCTAGAAAATCTATTAGTGTCTATAATTTAGAAATTAGTGCTTAATAATTATTATGTACACATGTTTTTAAAAAAGCACCTATTTCTATAGAATAAGACGAGATTGAATAGAAAAACGCACTCTGCTGCTTGGTACAGGATGTTTATGAATCTGATGTAAATTGCTAATAGTAATACCCTGAAAAGATCAAGATTTAACAGTAGTTTTGTTTAATAAGGGAGTTGTCCTTCTGCATTTTAGGAATTTCATTTTCCTGTTTATAGTCTACTTATGATAAAATAAAATGAATATTTTATGAACAACAGTAGTCATTAAAATAAAGTTTTGAGTAGTATGATCATGTTATTTATTTAAGCAGTCTAAATTTGTGGCTAAGAATATGAGTTCAGGAATCAGATCTTGGAGGGGCTGAGGGTCTTCTACTAAGCAGATCAAGAAACCTTTTCTAAGCCTCATTTTTCTTGTCTATAAAATGAAGAATGAAGGAGTACCTGCTGAATTTGTTTCTCATAGGGCTTAAATGAGATAATTTCCATAAAGTTCTTGACATAGTGCTAGGGAGTGTAAGCAGTCCACAAAAAGCTATTGTTTTTAAATGATAATATAGTGGTAAATAGTGAAAATGCAGTAAACAAACTAGTGGCTATTATTTTTAAATGATAATATAGTGATAAATAGTGAAAATGAAGTAAACAAACTAATGGCATGACTTAAGAGTATATAAAATTTGTATAATTAAAGAGATTCCTGGTGAATATGGTCATTACCATATTGAAAAAATTCATTAGCAGAGAGTCTTAACCACTCAGTTATCCTGTAAACAGGGTCTCCTTGTGGGGAGCCAAGAGCATAGTTCTCAGAGCTGTGAAAGCCAAATGGTAACAATGCACATTTTGTGACTTCTCAACATCTTTAGTTGATTGTTGAGAAGATGTAAAAGTGAGCTTTTATTTTTAAATTGGTTGCTACAAGTTTCTTTAGATGACAACCCAATGGCATTTTGAGCCAGAGTGGTCAATTAAATTCTCCTATAAAGTAATGACTGATGTGGTTTGAAGTGATGAGGTTCGTAGCCAGTGGCCAAGACAGAATTCTTGAGATGTGTTTGGTGCAAAAAGTGGTTTTATTAAAGCACAGGGACAGAACCTGTGGGCAGAAGGAGCTGCACCGGGGTCATGAGGAGTGGCCCATTATATACTTTCAAGCTTGGGGAGGGTTAGGGATAGCATTAGTCTCTAAGAAATTTTGGAAGAAAGGTCTCCAGGACCTTGAGGCAGCCAGGTATTGTTAGGAAAAGGTCATTTATTACTGTCTAATAAAATCTTAGTCATGAGGCCCTTTAGATGTATATTGGTGGGTTATATTGGATGATTGCCAACATATATCTTGGGGGGTTTAGAGATCAAGGAAATTTCCAAAAGGATTTTTTAAAAGACTTATTAATTTATTTGAGAGGGGAGGACAGAGAGAGAGGGGGAGATAGAGAGAGAGAGAATCTCAAGCAGACTCCCTGTTGAGCACAGAGCCAGAGAGGGGGCTCGATCTCACAACCCTGAGATGAGGACCCTAAGCTGAAATCAAGAGTTGGACACTTAACGGACTCAGCCAACCAGGCACTCCCAAAGGAATTTATATATGTTAAAGTAGACTTACAGGATCTTGGAGGTCAGGATAATGTTAAGCTAAGATCACCTTTTGCTCTTAGCTAAGTATTAACATCTAGGCAGCTGAGTTCCTAGAGGAATGTCATTCTGACTGTGAAATTTCAAGGACTTGTCGATGGACTGTAAGTAATGAGGAAATTTAATTTTTTTCCTTTCGCCTTTGTTTCCCACATCAGTGAGACTCATTGTATCCCTGCTTGTTCATTCTTGACCTTCTCTTTTTGTATATTATATACAGATTTCCTGCCTTTATACCTCTCCTAAAATTTGTGGTTGCCTCAAGTGTCCCAAATGTTAGAGAAAAGTATTATTTATTCCCTAAATCAATTCACTTTTCTAATATATTTTAAGAAAGAAATATGAAAAAATGAAAGTAAATAACCACAAATATGTACAATATATACAATAAAGGAATAGATGGTAATTGAAAACTTCTTTGCATCAACTGCCTTTCAGAATTTTTTCAGATGTATCTATATTATTATTCAGTTCCTCCAAAGAAACTGCAATGATTTTAATAAATAAGATTTTTGATCGTGTATCTTCTCCCTTTTTTTCTCGTTATGTATTGGTCTTTGGGGAATTCGTAAACAATTTACTGAAATTTTAGAACAGTGATCTTCATTATATAATGATTATATAATGATCACTGATCACTATGGAAGAAATTTAGATTCTCAATTTTTCATCTTTTTTTCTATTTATAACAATTAAGAATAATTTCAAAAAATAAAATAGCATCTTCTTGACACATTTTGGTTTCCAGATGTGTTTTTTTGACATACTACAAACAGTACTACTTGGAATTAGACCATAAAGCATTTGTAGTTGTAAAATATGAAGGATAAAACCAAACATGCATCAATGTGAATGGGATGCTGTATTTGTTAATGGTAAAATTTCAACCACTAACAAATATTTGAAACCTTCTTAATGATTTCTTTTTAGGCTTAAAATAAAATATACTCGATTTCACTGCATTGATAGTAAAGAAGCCTTGAAATTCTATTAAAATATATTTTAAAATGAAAAGTTTAGGGGTTTCTGGGTGGTTCAGTCAGTGACTCATCTGGCTCTGATTTTGGCTCCGGTCATGATCTCAGGGTCGTGAGATTGAGCTTGGCGTTGCTCTGAAGGGTCAGCATGAAGTCTGATTATTATTCTCTCCCTCTTCCTCTCCCTCTTCCTGTACCCCTGCTCATGCTTGTGCATGTGTGTGTGTTCTCCCTCTCAAATAAATAAATAAATAAATAATCTTTGAAAAATAAAATAAATGAAAAGTTTAGTGACATTAGCATTGGCATTTTTCTATATGTAACATTAAACACCATTTTATCAATAAAACAATGAAAATTTATATATAGTAATACATACATCATGAGAAACGATGTGCCTCTTTATCTCCTTTTTAACCTATGTATATATATACACACACATTATATGTATATATGTCTATATATCTCATGAGAAAAAAAGTACCTCCTAAACTGCTTTTAAATTATATTCTTGTATACTATTCATTTATTATTCAAAACTCAATTATGAAAACTGCTGTGACAGGAATGACGTTCAGTTTTTCCTTTAACCTCTGCAATCATTAAAAGAATGCATTTATAGTGAATTGACTGCAAGTAGCATAATTGTGTTTATATAAATGCCTGCATTGCAATTAAGCTGATCTAAGGACCATAAAAACATTAGATCCTGCCTGTAGTCCTTTCTTTTTTTTTTTTTTTTAAGATTTTATTAATTTATTTGACAGAGATCACAAGTAGGCAGAAAGGCAGGCAAAGAGAGAGAGGGAGAAGCACACTCCCCACTGAACAGAGAGCCCGATGTGGGGCTCGATCCCAGGACCCTGAGATCATGGCATGAACGGAAGGCAGAGGCTTAACCCACTGAGCCACCCAGGCGCCCCCTGTAGTCCTTCCTTAGAAGGAAAGGATGTAGATAGATTTCTTTCCTTCATTTAAATTTTGTATTTGAATGAGACCAAGCATTATTCCAGAGGTTTTTATATCTGTAGAATAATATTTACCAAATATGCCATTTGGTTGTGAAAAACACCAGTATTAGAACAGAATCTATTTATTTATTTACTGTTATTTACCTTACTGAATTCCTAATACACATGGGACTGTATTAAGTAATAAGAGTAGAGTAAAGATACTACCTATACTCTCAAAGAGCTCTTAGTCCAAGAAAAGAAATGGATAGACAACAAGAGTTGTAATGATACAGTGTGATAAGAGTTATGGGAGATATATGCCCAGGATACTGTAAGAGCACAGGCAGGGGACACTAGAGCAGTTTGGGAAACTTCTAGGAAGAGATGTTGATTGAGTGTAGGCTAATAAATAAAGAGGCAGGCAGTTGACAGGAGGCGAGAACATTTCTAACATTTACAAAAGTATGAAGGCAAGAGAGAGCATGATATGCTTGAAGAAAAAAGTTTCTTTCAAAGTACAGACGTAGATAGATGGGTAGGCATGGCAGCTGAGGTTCTGAGAGAATAAATAACTTGATCAAGGTCATAGAGCTAATTAATGGCAGAGAGAGGATTATTACAAATTTTTTAATTTTTAATTAAAAAATTTTAATTCTAGTGCAATTAGCATACAATGTTCTATTAGCTTCAGGGGTATAATACAGTGATCAATAATTGCATATATTACTCAGTGCTTACCAAGATAAGTATACTGTATATTTTTAATCCCCTTCACCTATTTTACCCATCTCCCCACCTACCTCTCCTCTGGTAACCAACGGTTTGTTCTCTAGTCTACTCTATTTTTTGCTTTGTGTCTCGTTTTTCCCCTTTATTAATTTATTTTGTTTCTTAAATATCACATATGAGTGAAATGATATGGCATTTGTCTTTCTTTCACTGCCTTATTTCACTTATCATTAAACTCTCTAGATCCATACATATTGTGGCAGATGGCAAGGTTTCATTCTTTTTTATGTCTGAATAACATTCCATCGTGTGGGGGGTGTGTGTGTGTGTGTGTGTGTGTACCACATCCTTATGTGTTCAGCTGTCCATGGCACTTGGGCTACTTCTATAATTTGGCTATTGTAAATAATACTGCAATAAACTTAAGGGTGCATATATCCCTTTGAATTAGTACTTTTGCATTCTTTTGGTAAATACCCAGTAGTGCATTTACTGGATCATATGGTAGTTCTATTTTAAATTTTTTTTCAGGAACCTCAATTCTGTCTTCCACGGTGGCAGCTCCAGTTTGTATTCTTACCAGCAGTAGAGAAAGTTCCTTTTTTTCCACATCCTCACCAGCACTTGTCATTTTCTTGAGGTTTTAATTTTAGCCATACTGATGGGTGTGAAATGATTTGCATTTCCCTGATAATGTCCAATGTTGAGCATGTTTTCATATGTCTGTTGGCCATCTGTATGTCTTCTTTGGAGAAATGTCTGTTCATGTCTTCTGCCCATTTTTAATTAGATTATTTGGCTTTGTAGGTTTTTTTTTTTTTGTATTGAGTTATATAAATTCTTTATATATTTTGGATACTAACCCTGACTTGCATATGTCATTTGCAAATATCTTCTCCCATTCAATATTCAATAGGTTGTCTTTTAATTTTGGTAGTTTTTGTAGTTTTTGTTGTTGTTGTCTTGTTTTGCTATGCAGAAACTTTTTATTTTGATATAGGTCCCATAGTTTCTTTTGCTTTTGTTTCCCTTGCCTCAGGAGACATATGTAGAAAGATGTTAAAACCAATGTCTGGGAAATTACTGCTTGTGTTCTCTTCTGGGAGTTTTATGGTTTCAGGTCTCACATTTATGTCCTTAATCCATTACAAGTTTATTTTGGTGTATGATGTAAGAAAGTGGTCCAGTTTCATTCTTTTGCATGTACCTGTCTGGTTTTCCTAACACCATTTGTTGGAGAGACTGTCTTTTTTGCAATGCATATTCATGCCTCATTTGTCAAAGATTAATTGACCATATAATTATGTTTTGTTTTGTTTTGATAAATATCCCAGGCAAAGAGTTTTTATTTCAATTTCTACTTGTGGATTTCAAATCCCACAGTTCCAAAGAGTATAGTGACTTCTGTGATTTCATAAGTCCAATATGCTTCCACATCTTTGTTCAGTTTTGGAGATCACTTCCTTTAAACTTTTCTTGCCAACATCTTTTTAATGAGATATAATCTACATAAAACAAAGCCTCAACTCTGCTGAGTGTCTAATGAAAATGACCTGTTTGGATTAGAAAGGTGAAATAAGGTTGGACTAGAAGTAAGTCTCACTGGTGTTTGAGGCCTGAGAAAGAACAAGCTAGGTCGCAGAAGTTTTGCATATGTTTAAGTGATTTCTGTATAATGCACTTCAGCAAAAAAGGACTTAGATTATATTAACAAAGTTGTTGATAACGGCAGTACTCCTGACAGAATGTGTGCTACCATTTAAGTGTTCTGTGGGTCTTATTTTAGACTTCAACAGACCTAGTGTATTGTTAGAGAATTGGGAAGAAGTGGTGCTGCTGTATAACATACTTGATAGCCTTAGTGAGATTTGGTAAGTAATACAGATAGTGTGATAGAACATTACAAGTGAAGTAGAGTAGGACATAAAAAAGGTCTTCAAATTCAAGTCACATTAATTTATATCATGAATGTCCTACAGTGGTATATCTCATTTTAATATAAATTAATATGCTAATGAAGCCATTTTTGAATTATACCTGTATACCAGGTACTTTTAGGTCTCTGGATATACAAAGGTAAAAAACATTTTCTGACTTAAAGGAGCTTACTGTGGAGTGAAGGATGTTTATGGTAGTAATAATGACCTTTTTAAAAGGTCATTCTCCAATGACTACAAAACTTACCCATGCCTCTCCTTACAACAAATTCTATGAATTTTAAAACCTTTTTATTAACTTATGAAATATGTTCAAATATGTTTATTGACTACCTACTATACGTGCCAAGTGTTTTATAAGATGTTAGAAATACTATATAAGATTTAGTTCTTGCTTTCAAGAAATGTTTAGTCATGTGTGATACATTATAGAGCCAAATGCATGCCAATTTTAAAATTTATTAACCAGTGAACCTAAATTAGTCAGAGAAAGGAATAAAAGACTATTCAGAGTCTTGCTCTTATCTGTATCCTTTTTTGCACTCTTGAGTGCTGTTTTGGTTTTCTTTTTTGATGTTTGTGTGAGTGTGGATTAGTTTTGGTTAGATTAGATTATTAGGATAGAAACTGAATTTGATGAACTTAAAAAAAAAGAAAAGGAATTTATAGGAAGAATAATGCATTACTCATAATATAAGATGGTGAGTTCAACCACAAGCTATCAGGAGAGAAGAGAAACCCACACTGACCTCAGTAGTGAGGACTCATGGTCATGTGCCTTGTAAGTAACTCAGTTCTGTCAGTTTTCTGCTTTTATGTAACTCCACCCTGTAGTTACATTCCTGAGAGAGAATCTGATTGTTCTGATGTGAGTTGTGGGCACATTTCTTGGATAAGGGACAAAGCAGCAGCATGATTTATACTTCTATAAAGTATAGAACCACGTGGAACAGAGGAGTGATTTTCCAAGGGGTGAATGGGATGCTATAGCTAAAGGCAGGATAAAAGGGGCTGGGCAGGTAAGAGCAGCGTTATTCACAGTTGAGAAGTGCATGGCCCCTTTTAAAGGAAAACAAAAATGATCACATCCTTCAATATAGTTTAAAATTATTTTTCTTCATCTTTACTTTTCAATAGTTTTAAGTGTTGAAGATTTTTTTGTTTATTGATGAATATACTAGTCTTTCATATAAGGTTGTTGAATGAGGAAGAGTTGAAAAATGGTGAGTAATTTTTGTTTCTTAGTTTAAAAATTACATGCGACAATGTAGTAACACTGTATTTACCCCTCCCTAATGGTGCTGTCAGTTCATGGCTGGTGGTAGAGAGTGGTTCCTCGTAATGTCCACACAACCTTTCCCCCTATAATCTCCAAAATAATCTTATCAGATTATGAAAAGAGAACATAAAATTTTACTTAAAAACATTGCTTTACTGTGACAGATGATGTTGTTTGCTAAAACTGAATCATTGCTCAGAATATAAATATGAAACCAGCTGCTACAAGGCAGGTTCTTTTAAGTTTGGCACGCCTTTATCCCCATATGCTCAGGAATAACTCAAAAGTCCTTTCACTTGCCTTCATTGAAACAGTTTTATAACCATTGTTTGGAGAGTGTTCAGTGATATCCATCTAACCTATGTGTGATGTGAAAATATTGTTGGTATATTTAGTTCACATCTGTGCTTTTGTCATTAGCCTCAACAAGTCAGTAAACTGTTAGGTTTCAGTACGATGGGAAAGACGGAGGCAACAGGTACTGAGATGATGAGGGTATACTCAAATAGAGGCAGATATCCAGAATGTGCTTATGTATAAAATCTTAGATTATTATTAAAATAAACACATGAAATTAAAAAAAAAGTATCCTCAATAGAACTCCCACGCCCTAATTGGGACACATTGCTTTGGGAGCCTGGTTGTGGAGCCAGATGAAGGATGGCAGGAACAGAAAGATAATCAGCATGGCTGGGATATGGTCTATATCTCTGCCAGCTTTTCTCTCTCTCCCTCACTTGGACACAGCAGTCATTAGTGAATGCAAACAGCCCTGATTAAGGTTCCTTCTTTTCTTACAGAGGTTTTTATTAGGTGGCTTGGAATGGGAGAAACTATGTATTTTCCAAGATGATTTATTATATGATATTTATTGACACAGATGGGGAAAGCACCACTTCTCCAAACAACATAATTAGACTTTCATTCATTTGTAAGAGAAGATAGTTATTTGCCCTAGGTCCTGCTTCATTCTTGAATGGTACTCAAATGACTGTTGCTAATAAAAATTATTTTAAATTAGAACTTTGTATAAATTAGCATTTTGACCCAAAGTCATAGAGCACCCATTTCCTCATTAGTAAATATACTCCCCCCTTTGCAAGACTGTTGAGTATAGAAGAATGAGGAAGGGTTACATCTGAAGGAAATGAAATCAGTATCCTTAGGAAATACCCGCACAGCTATGTTCATTGCAGGATTATTCATAGTAGTCAAGATATTGGTACAACCTAAAAGAATGGATAAAGAATGTTACGTGTATGTACGGGCATGCGTGCACACGCTCACACACACACACAGGAGTATTAATAAGCCATAAAAAGGAGGGCAATTCTTCCATCATTTTTGACAACATGGATGAACCTGGAAGGCATTATGCTAAGCTAAATAAATTAGAGAAAGATAAATACTACATGGTATCACCTATATGTGTCATCTAAAAATCAAAACAAAAACAAACAAACAAAACCCCCTGCTGATTTCATAGAAACTAAAATAGAATGGTGGTTTCCAGGGGTTTTAGGGATGATGAAATGGGAAGTTATAGGTTAAAGGGTACAAACTTCCAGTTACAAGAATATGTTCCGAAGATCTAATGTACAGCATGATAGCTAGTTAATAACACAGTATTGTATGCTCGAAAGTTGCTTAGAGTAGATCTTAAGCATTCTCACTATATGGAAAAACAAAAAAGGTATGTGAGGTGATGGATTTGTTAATTATCTTGATCTCGGTAATCATTTCACAATGCATATATATATCAGATCATCACATTATCCACTTTAAATATATACATTTGTCATTCATTCCTCAGCTAAGTTGGGGAAGAGAAAGAAAACTGCTTGCCTAATTTTTCTTTCTGAGGCAACATGAAAAATTACTAACTACAGTAATACTGGGTTTCTCTTTATCTGGCCCGTAGTGCCATCAGTTGTTGGTGAAGGAACACGTTGCCCGTAATCTACATTAGCTTCCATCCAGGCCACTCCAAAGGGACATAGAATTTAAATAAAAATAATACACTTCGTATGAAATTACACCTTAAAAACAAGTCTTCTAGCTATACAATATAGTTATCACCATATTGCTGTATTTCTATATAGAAATTCAGGAGCTGCTGTGGAAATGGTAGAGCTGCTGACACATTGTTGACTCTCAAGAAAACCTAGCTGAATGGATTTGACATGGGGAGACCCACAGATGTAGCAAGCATTTCATGTTGCTAAAACAACTGGCCTTTTAGCAGACTGGTAGATTTCCATGTGGAGAAGTCTAGTACACATACATGGGGAAAAGAGAGTTTAATAGACTCTGAAAGGAATTTGTACTGTACAAATGTGAAATAAACTCTGTTTGTAGTGTAAACATGATAAACATAAAAATGAATCTGTTTAAAGTGATTAGAGGTTCAAGGTTTAAGAGCTTCTCTTTAATGAAATGGCAGAAAATGTAAACGTCATTTATTTTCATTTAGGTAAGATTTTATACCGACCTGAAGTCAGAGTTAATAATCCCAGTCTTCCAAATGTCAGTTTTTACATGTAGATTTTATACATGTATACAAAAGCATTCACTTAATGATTTTTCTATTCAACTAGATTCAACATTTACCAAACCGTAACTGCACAGATTTGTGCAAGGTGCTGTTGGGGAGACAAGGGTGAGTAGAGCATGAAGGCTGCAGATAAGATGAACACACACATCATCATGACACATTACTGCACTGCACAGTCTGAGAGTAATTCTAGTATAAGGAGCACAAAAAAATGCATATAGAAGGTAAGAAGTGTGTGTGTGGGGGTGATTGCTACATCCCCAGGTGCTGGCAATACAGAATTAAAAACAGAGACTATTCTTCGCCTTCATGGCACTTGCTGTCTTGTAACAGAAACAACTGCACAAGTAATTATGCAAAGATTTAATTAATCATGCATGCTGTCAGAACAACAAAGGAGAAACAGATGTCAGGAGTGTATGAAACTAAGGTCCTAACCTGTTCTGCGTTTTCAACAGAAGCTTTCCTGAGGCGATGGGATTTGAACAGAGACCTTAAGGACGCTGGACGAAATTGGCAAGGAATTTGCTTCTGACGTTGTTGAGGAGGCAGACCATAGGAAAGGAAGCATCTTGGGCAGTGGATACAGTGGACTTGGCAAGAGAAGTAGGGGTTCGCAGGACAGATCCAAGAGAGCCATCTGATTGTTTGGCTTGTGGGATGGTTTGAAGGAGAGTAATGGGAAAAAGTATGGGAGAAGTTGGGGTCCGATTAGAGTATGGACTTGAACCCCTCTTAAATACTTACCAAGGTACTTGGCCTTTGTTTTGAAGGCTTTCAGGAAATATGGAAGTCACGTGAGCAGGGGATATAACCAAAAGCAGGACATGGGAAGAGTACTCTCTCAGGAACCTGCACAGTGCATTTGTGCAGGGAGGAATCAAAGTCAGAGAAGGTGCAATGGAGTCTGTTACTGGGCCTGAGAGCAGTCTGAAGGAGAATAACTCCAGGGAGAAGATGGCAGGAGGGCTAGGCTTAGGTGGAAGGGTGATTAAACCAGCAAAAGTGACTTCAAGGCTTTGGATTTGGATGGTTCTTTGGTGCTAGTGTAGAATTAGAGGACATACCAGAAAAGAATAAATTTTTACTTAGACATGCATGTGATTTATGAACTTCATTCAGTGAAGTTCTTTTAAAGGAAATAGTTTCATCTAATAGGTGTAGATGGGATAGGCACATTTGTGTGACACATTTCCTTCAGTACAAATACAGAAAGAAACTTGTTTTTTCTGTAAATGTATTATTTGAATGTAATAAAATTTTCTTAGTTTAGAAGTCACATTCATTTTTTAACTTTTCTTCTTTTTCTCCCCTTGTTAACACTGTGTGGTTTGATGAGGTAGGGAAGAAACACATAAAAGCTGCTTCTATTGTAATTCCTGCCACTTAGCCAGCATCCTAATGGCTATCCGCTGGGGAGAGGCTTGGCAGCTGATTTAATAGTGTGAGTCACAGGGCCAGGCTGGAGCCAGGTAACTTGACTATCCCTTCAATGAGGCATTTTCATGCACATTTGCAGTGGATTCTTTTTTCTCTTTCCAGGAGCTTGATTTGTAACCCTAGTCAATTTCTGAGTGTTTATCTAATTGATTTAAAAAGACGAAAAGATCAGCTAATCCCATTCCTGCCTAGAATAACCAGCTAGGTTGAAATAATTCCAGCTCTTTAAAAAAAATTTCTTAGAAGTCTTATTACACTGCATTCTACTCTGCAATATGGAAAGAGTCAACATCTTCATTCAATCTGCATTCATATTTTAATAGAAGTTGCTTAGTGAATTGCCTCTTAGTTATTGGATGGGAGGATGCTTTGCTGGACAGTCCTAGGCCTTATCCTAAAGCTGGTCCAGAAAATAGATTTGATTCTGATCTTTTGGGGATGGGAAGAATGTTTTAGGGGGAGGAAAACCGGATATTTTCTCATTTCCAGCATACCTCTTTCCCCCTAGAAGAATACATAACCCTAGTTTTACCTTGGAGCAGCTTTTAGCTCATTCGGGGTGGATGTGTGAGACCAAATAATCAAAGATGCTCTCTTGGGTACTTAGGAGTACATCTTCTTTTATTTTTAAAATTTAAGTATGATTGTTACACAATGTTATACTAGTTTCAGGTGTAGAATAGTGATTTGACACGTTGATACATTATGCTGTGTTTGCCACAAATGTAGTTACCGTCTGTCCCAAAACAATGCTGCTATAAGATCACTGACTGTATTCCATATGCCCTTTGTTCCCGTGATTATCCGCTCCCCTTCACTCGTTTTGCCCGCCTGGCACCATCAGTTTGTTCTGTGTGTTTGTCGGTCTGATTTTGCCTTTTGTTTTTTGTTCATTCTTTCTAAGATTACACACCTGAGTGAGGTCATAGGGTATTTGTCTCTTTCCATCTGGCATATTTCACTTAGCATAATACCCTCTGGGTCCATTCATGTTGTTGCAAATGGCAGGATGTCATCCTTTTTTATGACTGTATAATACCCCATATCTTCCTTATCCATTTGTGTATCGATGGAAACTCAGGTGAATTCTCCCAGACATCTAAAGAAGACTTAATGCCTATCTCCCCAGACTATTCCAAAAAATAGAAGAGGAAGGAAAGCTTCCAAATAAATTCTATGAGACGAACGTTACCCTGATACCCAAACTAGAAAAAGATCTTGAGGAAAGAAAACTATAGGCCAATATCCCTGGTTAACATAGATGCCAAAATTCTCAAGAAAATATTAGCCACATTCAACAATACATTAGAAGGGTCATTCACCATGATCAAGTGAGATTTGTTTCAGAGATGCAAGGATGGTTCAGTATTTACATATCAAACATCACATCAGTAAAATGAAGGGTGAAAATCATTTCATCTTAACAGAAGCAAAAAAAGCATTTGGCAAAAATCAACATCCATTGAAGATAAAAATTCTCATCAAAGTGTGGTTAGAGAGAATATACCTCAACATAATAAAGGCCATATATGACAAATCCATAGCTAACATCATACTCAGCGGTGAAAAGCAAAGCTTTTCCTCTAAGATCAGAAACAAGACAGGGAAAGCATCTTTTGAATCTTTCACAGAAAAAAATACAACTGTTGTGTAATTAATTGAAGTTCTTGGGTCTGTTTTATACTCACACCTGCTTTTAAATTGAGACTTCCTTTCTTTCATTTGTTGACAGCAGTGGAAAGACTTAAACCAGCTGTATAACCTAAAGCATACATTTTTATCTTTCCATTTTGAAGGTGACATAGATGAAATCATGTATGATTTGAAAAGAATAGGAGAAAGTTAAAAAGAAAAAAAATGTTCAATGCTTACTATGCATGAACTTGAACCTGTATCTCTCCTTTTCCCTCTGTAGCACTTATCTGCTTTCTCTGTAAACTCAGTGTTATGATCATGCTTCACTTGATTGAAGATAGACCTTTATGAAAATTTACTTTAAAGGCAACATTTGACAGACATAGAGTTTTCCCTCTGTAAAAATTCTTCCAACACTCCTGATGATAACATTTTAAAAGGAGAGGTTCAAAATACGAAATCTTTTTTTTTTTTTCAAAATATGAAATCTTAAGAAGAATTTCCACAGACTGGAAATCGGCTGAAAGATCTTTTGGCAAAAAGCATATTAGCATTATGTGATTTTCAGAGATCTACAGTTGAATTGGGACTTGGGTAAAAATAAAATGATATGTTCAGTCAAGTAAGGATCACCAAGGTAAGTGTAAACTCCATGTATTTCCAAGCATTGGATTTTGGCTTATTTTTCTCTGTGCGTTATGGTAAGGGAATGGATTTTATTTTACTCTTGGATATTCCATAAGAAAATGGATTTCTCTAAAATGTAGGCAGAGTGTGATGAAAGAATATGCTCAGTTTGTTTTACTGTATAGTAATGATGTAAAGCTCTGTAGCTTTGTCACTATTTTTATTTTATCAAAATACACTTTCTCTCTGATGACTTATAGTCTTAAGCATTTTAAAAATATGTAATCCAGGGTGAAAGTCTTGAAATTGTTAGATCTAAACTTTTGTTTGTATTGTAAATATCCTGAGGGAAACTGCACAGAGAAGGATGTTTGTAGTGTGTCCTATAATGCCATGTATTGTGCTCTCATGGTCAGAATATTTCACAAATCCTTCCTTGTATGATCAGAAAGATCAAAATAGAAAATCTCCTTGGGACACCTGGGTGGCTCAGTTGGTTAAGCAGCTGCCTTCGGCTCAGGTCATGATCCCAGCATCCTGGGATCGAGTCCCACATCAGGCTCCTTGCATCCTGGGATCGAGTCCCACATCAGGCTCCTTGCTCAGCAGGGAGCCTGCTTCTCCCTCTGCCTCTGCCTGCCACTCTGTCTGCCTGTGCTCGCTTGCTCACTCTCTGACAAATAAATAAATAAAATCCTTAAAAAGAAAAGAAAAGAAAAGAAAATCTCCTTGGAAGCTAGTTTAAAATTTCCTTATCTCATTTTTAAAATGGTGTACTCTAGTATGATTCAAAAAAGATATAGAAAGGTTTTTATTTTTATGTATTTCATTCCTGTCACTGGTGCATCTTAGTCCTGAGATCATTTTTCTACTCTGCAATCAGAAAATGGCATGGCAAGCATTCTTTATGAAGACAGATTTCACTAGGTCTTGCGAGGCAATAGATTAAAAATAATGTTATTTTTTGAAAGAGTCTGTAGTCACAACTAAATAATAGTTAAGGTTATAGGATAAAATATCCACAGGTATATCAAGTGCTAATAAATTTAAGACATTCACTGCTTTGAGAGTTTACTGACTTTTTATAATCTCTCTCAAAAAGTAAGCCTTAGTCTGAGGAAGATGTGGTTTTCCCGCTGTGTGCACATAATTAGCAGTAATGGGAATTAGACAAGCACATGTAGTGCAAGCTCATCTTTGCTTTAAGTTGTGTTTGTCAAGTGGGGATATAAAATGAAATGTGCTGTTAATGCTTCAGTGCATTAGGGACATATGGCAGGCTTTTAGCAAAGTGGTATCGTGGGAGGATATTAGCTTATTTTTCCTACTTGGCATTGAGACTCACAGCACCCTCTATCTCCTAATGTCTAAGAGAGGGTACTAAGAAGAGTAAGTGGGTGAATTTATGACTTAACAGAGGTTCCCCATTCATCATAAATTAAGTCAATTATGAACCTTCATAATTAAAGGTTATAAATTGTGTTCTTAGACTCTGTCCTGAATTTGTATAGAAAAGACTCTAATCTCAAAAATAAAAACTTGTATTTCAGAAAGCTCAGGGATTGCTAGATGGAGAAGAGCATGTGACTAGAAGTTTTTAAGAATGTACTATGAGTTCCCAGTGTTGTAATATTATATTGCTTAATCTTTACCATATACTGTTGAGGCAGGAATTATTCCCAGTTCGTAAGCAAAGAAGCAAGATGGTTTTATACCTTGCCAGTAATCACAAAACTATGGCAAAGTTGTGACTGAACTCCAAATCTGTGGAACTCACTCTCAGAGCTCAGAGCCCTTCATCCAGCCTTACCTTCTGTATCTTCTGGCCTAGAGGGATGAGGTTAGAAGTCTATTAACTGTACACTGTGACGCTCCCACCCTGTTACAAAATACTCTTTGTGTGAAAAATCACACCCTCTGATTATGTAGTTGTTAATGACTTCCATGTTAACCTAAAATCCAGTGAGAATCTTGGATCTGGCTCAGTATTCTCCAACTATTCTATTATTCTGAGTGATTTCAGTGTCTGTGTGCCTAATCCATCCAACTTCTGTACTTCAAGTATTTCCATATTCCTCAACATCAGTATCTTTTAATATTCTCTACACTCCAGTAGACTAATACTCTTGGACATCATTATCACCCAGAACTTCTCTATCTCTGATATGTTAAATGCCAATAGAATCATGGCAGAGATGCTAGTTACCTATCTCAATATTTTTTCTCCCTTCACCTTAAGGATAGAACCCACGATTTGTGGTAAGCATGACTGTCTAGAAAAAATACCGTACTTTCCAACTTTGTTTACAGAGAGTCTTAGATGACTAACTAAGCTCATCAACAGATGAAAGCAAAACTTAGAGTAAAACAGTCCGTAAAGGGAGTTGGGGAAGGGGGAGTATCCTGTTTCCTCCTTCTAGCCAGCTTGACAGCAAATGTGATTCCTGGAGCTCCAGTTGCTGCTTTGGACCATGAGAATTAAACTATGAGCTTAAAATCACGGAAGGGCAAGATAAAAGAAGACTGGCTCCCTGATTCTGTGGAGTGCTGTGCCAGACTAGACTATTTATTTCTAGATATCCTTTAAATGAGGGAGAAGAAAACTTTTATTTTGTTTCAGCTAGCATTATTTCCTGAAATTCCACCAAACCCAAACCTGATATGTTTACTTTCATGTACATTATTGAGGTATTCATTATTTCACATTTTAACATTCCTCTGCTAGCCAGGCCAGCAGCCAAGGTTAGCCACATGAACAACACTTCCACCAGTACTGTAACTACTACTTACAAGAAAAGTCAAAGACTGCCATCCCAGTCTTCATCTCTTAATCAGAGACTATATGGATTTTCTTGAGTATGCCATATATATGCATATATTTTTCCTTGGTCTACAATGTTAGGCTGCCCTTGACTCTGTGGAAAATCCTGGTCTCTTAAATATCACATCTTTATTATATCTTTCTTGAATAGTAACCTGCTAACCCAGAGTCATTTTCAGGAAGATTCTATAATAGAACTATTGCAGGACACTCAGTTGTTTACTTTATCAGGCTTACTGATTTTCAAAATTTCTCTTTCTTTTTCTTTCTTTTTTTTTTTTAATGTCAACCAGTCTGACATTCCTAATGTATTTGTTGAGTTCCTAAGGTATTTGTTGAATAGCCTGGGAGTTTAACTCGTGCTAATATGAGAGAAGTATATATATCTTTCAGGATTCTTAGAAGGAGAATTGCAGTGGTAGGAAATGTTAAAGGATCTTTCACATATAATGTTCATATTTCTGTTTTAATCTGACAGACATGTTTTTTCCTTATTCTCTAAGGAACTAAAACATTGCCAGTGGCCTACTGAGATATGACTGCCAACTTCAAAAGTGCCTATGTCCACCCTTTATTTCAATTTTATTATTTATAATGTCAGGCTATTCCTATCTAGTTGGAAGGAAAAATACTTCATTTATTTTTAAGTTAATTTTGTGTGACATTAGAATATACAACACACTATTCATGAAGACAAAAGTATTTATCTTCCAATATTTATGAAACCTCTGGTTTAAACAACTGTGAAGCAAGATTGGGGCAGTCTTTGCAAACTATGTTCAACTCTCTACAGCTTTGCTATGTATGATTCTCTATCAGAATATGTAGTGCATCAACAAGTGGTATAAAGAAGGAAATTCTGCCTGGGTTTTCAAGTTTTCTATAGAACCTTAGAAAATTTGGCAATGATTAGATTTCTGAGATGTTCAACCAAACGTATTAGGCAGTAGACTTGTTTTATAATATTTTCTATTTTATTTGTTTTTCTTGTTTTTCCTCTTTGGGTGATTATTAATAGGTGGTTATGCCTACACAGACTATAGAATGTTTTTTTAGATAAGATGTGATATCATTAGTTTTTACTAAAGATTGGTAGATACAGAGTATTTTAATAACTAGAAATGTTAGCATTGAACAAAATATGCTTAGATCACAGTTTTACAAGTGAGAAATATGAAGGCATAGGAAGTTACTGAATTGCCTGAGGTCACATTTATTGCTACTGTCAAAAATGGCTATGAAATCCAGATCTTTTTGATTCCTTATATTACTCATGCTAATCAAAAATCCTATAAAAGAAAATTAAGTGGCGCTATGGATGAGTATTGAGGAGGATGATCATGATGGAATAGATAATATTGGAAGCACTGAGACTTAGCCAAAACCAATGAAAGTATGAATAAAAAAATCTTGGGTGCCTGGACAGCTCAGTCAGTTAAGCATCTGCCTTTGGTTCAGGTCATGATTTTAGGGTGCTGGGATCAAGTCCCACACTGGGCTCCCTGCTCAGCGGGGATCCTGCTTCTCCCCCTCCTTCTCACTTGTGTTCTCTCTTGCTATGCCTGTCTATATCAAATAAATAAATAAAGTACTTAAAAAACACAAAAATTTATTACTAATATGTGTAAGTTGCCATTTTTTCCTTTAGAAATAATTTCACATGGGCTAGTTTTCTAATCACATTTATTCTTTTTAAATAAACTTATATACAGTGGAAAAAGACAGTCTCTTCAATAAATGGTGCTGGGAAAATTGGACAGCTATGTGTAGAAGAATGAAACTCGCCCATTCTCTTACACCATACACAAAGATAAACTCGAAATGGATAAAAGACCTCAACGTGAGGCAGGAATCTGTCAAAACCCTAGAGGAGAACATAGGCAGTAACCTCTTCAACATTGGCCACAGCAACTTCTTTCAAGATATGTCTTCAAAGGCAAAGGAAACAAAAGCAAAGATGAACTTTTGGGACTTCAACAAGATTAAAATCTTCTGCACAGCAAAGAAACAGTCAACAAAACAAAGAGGCAACCCATGGAATGGGAGAAGATATTCACAAATGACACTACAGACAAAGGGCTGATATCCAAGATCTATAAAGAACTCCTCAAACTCAACACAAAACAGATAATCACATCAACAAAAAGGGCAAAAAACATGAACAGACACTTCTCCAAAGAAGACATACAAATGGCTAACAGACACATGAAAAAATATTCATCATCATTAGCCATTAGGGAGATTCAAATCAAAACCACATTGAGATACCACCTTACACCAGTTAGAATGGCCAAAATTAAAAAGACAGTAAACAACAAGTGTTGGAGAGGATGTGCAGAAAGGGGAGCTCTCTTACACTGTTGGTAGAAATGCAAGTTGGTGCAGCCACTTTGGAAAACAGTGTGGAGATTCTTTAAGATTTTAAAAATAGAGCTTCCCTATGACCCTGCAATTGCACTACTGGATACAGATGTAGCGAAAAGAAGGGCCACCTATATACCAATGTTCATAGCAGCAATGGCCACAGTTGCCAAACTGTGGAAAGAACCAAGATGCCCTTCAAAGGACAAATGGATAAAGAAGATATGGTCCATATATATAATGGAGTATTATGCCTCCGTCAGAAAGGATGAATACCCAAGTTTTGTATCAAAATGGATGGGACTGGAAGAAATTATGCTGGGTGAAGTAAGTCAAGCAGAGAGAATCAATTATCATATGGTTATCCTTTACTTGTGGAGCATAAGGAATAATACGGAGGACATAGGGAGATGCAACAGAGAAGTGTGTTGGGGGAAATCGGAGGGGGAGACAAACCATGAGAGATTGTGGACTCTGAGAAACAAACTTGGAGATTTTGGGGGGGTGGGTGGTTGGGTGAGCCTGGTGGTGGGTATTTTGGAGGGCACGTATTGCATGAAGCACTGGGTGTGGTGCATAAACAATTTTGGAACACTGAAAAAAATAAAATTAAATTTTAAAAAAAGAGTTTTTGATTTACAGAAAAATTTCAAAGATAGTACAGAGAATTTCCATAGTCCGCACATGCAATTTCCCCTATTATTAGCATCTTACATTAGTATGGAATGTTTGTACCAATTAATGAACCAATACTGTTATATTATCAATAATTAAAGTTCATACTTTATTCAGGTTTTCTTAATCTTTATCTAACATCTTTATGCTGATTCAAGATAACATATTACATTGTCATATATTCTGAATCTCTTTTTTTACTGACAGTTTCTCAGACTTTTCTTGGTTTTGATGACCTTCACAGTTTTGAGGCGTACTGGTCAGACATTTTATTGAAGGTTCATGATTGGGATTTCTTTGATGTTTTTCTCATCAACCCAGGTAGGGTTTTTTTGGTAGGAATGAATTTTTGGTAGGAAAATTGCAAAGATAGAGTACGGTTCTCATCAGATTGTATTAAGGGTACATACTGTCAACGATTTATCATTATTGATGTTAACCTTGATCATCTAACTGAGAAAGTATTTCTCAGGTGTTTTCAATGTGAAGTTCCTCTCCCACCTCCACTCCTTTTCATACTGAACTTTTTTTTTTAATTTAAATTCAGATAGCCAACTTATAGTACATCATTAGTTTCAGATGTAGTGTTCATTAATTTATCAGCTGCATATAACACCCAGCACTCATCACATCACGTGCCCTCCTTAATGCTCATCAGCCAATTACACCATCCCCCAACCCACATCCCCTCCAGCAGCCCTCAGTTTGTTTCTTGTAGTTAAGGGGTCTCTAATGCTTTTTCTCCCTCTCTGATGACTTCCCATTCAGTTTTCCCTCCATTCCCGTATGCAGACTGAACTTTCTGGAAGCACATCAAAATGTACAGTTCACACTGAAGGAGTGGGGAGTTATGGTCTATCTCCTTGAGGTCAGAGCATCTACACAAATTATTTGGAATTTTTTGTATAGGATGTTTGTTTATTCTGTCCTGATTATTTTTAAAAATAATGTATTTATATCAACATGAATTCAAGGATATTCATTTTATGCATTTGATTCTAATACAATACTACTTTGTTTATTTGATTGTTTGAATACTTCAACTTTGGCCACTGGGAGTTCTTTTAGGTGGCTCTTATGTCCCTTTGATATATCCCTATCGTATAGGCTTTCTTGAGTACTTCCTTACACAGCTATATTGAATACCCCCACAACATGTGAAGTGACTTTAAAGTGATTCAACTAATTTCCATGGTCAATACTTAGGAATATAATACTTCATAGCCATAATACTATGAAGTAATTGCATTCTTACTGGCTGCATAGTTAATTCAAAAAGGAGCTGAATTAATTAGATCCAAGTCTAAATGAGATTAAAAAAATTTTAAAAGATAGCTACAAAAGCATTATAATCTTTATAAAATAATTTTCTTAAAATTTAGGTATATAACATATTCAGTAAAGTATATAAATCATGAGCATATAGTTCAAAGGATATTTACTAAGTGAACATATCTATTTAACTACCCCTCAGATCAAGCTCAAGAAAGTCAACACCCCAGAAGGTTTTGTCCTCATTCCTGTACCTCTTAAAGGTAACAACTGCCTTGACTTATAGCACATGGATTAGTTTTTCCTGATTTATATTAGTTTTCCTGATTTCATTTATATAAATGAAATGACATAGTGTGATTATTTTAAGTGTAGCTTCTTTAGCTTAACACTGTGAGATTCCTTTATGTTTATATATTGCGTGTAGGAATGGTTTGCTTGTTTTCATTGCTGTAAGATATTCCATATACTACCAATTATTTATTCACTTAAATTTTTATTATATTTTAGTTTTTTTCCCAGATTTTTGTTCTTACTAAGAGCATTGTCTTATGTACAACCTTCTATGGCTCTTGGTATACACACATACACATGCACACACACACAAACACAAATCTTTTGGGTATACACCTAAGAGTAAAATTGCTGAGTCATAGGATGTGTATATTTTCTGTTTTAGTCTATATCAACAAAGAATTTTCCAAAGTGATTGTCACTGACACTTAGTATTTACATATTTGGTTATGGAATGGTAAATCACTGTGGTTTTAATTTCCATTTGCCTGAGGAGTAATGAAGGCTGAGCATCTTTTCTTGGGTATCATATTTTGTAAAGTGTTTCTTCATGTCTTTGCCCATTAAAAATGAGTTGTCCTTTTCCAATTGATTATTAGAATTCTTTTTCATAGTTTGTACATTAATCTGTCATTTTGGGTTCTAGGGAAGCAGGTAGGAGGTTTATTTAGGAATAACACCTTGTAAAGTCATGGCATTAGCTGGTGACCTCACCAAGAATGTAGCCTGGGCTGTTATAGTGATGTACATGGGTCATGTAACATGACTCAGTCAGTGTCATCCTGAAAATAGAGTGACCTTGGCTCAAAAGATGGAGCTGTTAATACCTGGAAGCTGTCGGCTAACCACACTCTTAGTAATTGGATGAGCCTTTCTTGAAGAGGATCCACATCTTTGCATATGTTACAGAATCCTTCTGTGCCGCTTCCAGTCGGCGAACAGGAGAAGAATTAGGCACAAACAAGTCAGCTCCAAGAGATTGGGAGCAGGGGACAACAGTCGGAAAGACTGCTGCCCCGAGCAACTCCACAGTCTCGCTTTTATTAGATAGAAACAATCGCCAACAGAGGAATCGAAGAAGGTCAAACATGAGTCACATGTCTTGTGGACAAACAAGGAGGAGGATAAAGTTTATAGTCAACCAAGTACATTCAAAGGACTCCTCTAAATAGCAACGGGCGCTTCTTGGAAGAGAAAGGAGCGATAATGGAAAAGGGAAGCAGGCGGTATTTCGTTCCACCCTGAGCTGACCGGGCGTTCCCAGCTGCCCAGCTTCAGGGTTGTATATCGTCCTTCTCCCCAAAGACCCGTTGCCAGTATATGTTTTTCATTAAAGGCCATATCTAAATGTGCTTGGTAATTAGTAAAATCCTCCAGGGGTTATAGTTTAAGTAACACATTGTTCCGAGGGGCAGGAGCACTTCTGCAGTTATATATATATTGTAAATATCTTCTCAGTGGCTTGTATTTTCACACTTTTAATCGTATTTGATGAACATGGGTTCCTATTTAATATTAAAATTTTTATTCATGCTAGTTCTGAGTTCTGGTAAGAACTATCTCTCCTAAGGTAATGAAGGTATTCTCTTAATGTTACTAGACATGTTATTGCTGTATCTAATTTTAAATCTCTACACCATGTAGAATTGATTTTGGTCAATAGAGAAAAGTAGGGGTTGGATTTTCTAGCTGTCTTTTCCCTCCATGCCTCCATCTATCTCCTTTCCTCTATTTCCCCCTCTCATCTGTCTGTTTGGAGGCATAGACATAGATATGTAGATATAAGTAGGCATCAGTTAACCCAGTAGCATTTATTGAAAAGTCATCCTTTACTGGTCTGCAGTTGCATTTTTGTTGTACATTAAGGGTCATAAATGTCTAGACTTATTTCTGAACATTTTCTTCTATTAATTTGTTTATCTCTTGCTGTAATATACAACTGACTTAATTACAGCACCTTGAGAACTAATCTTATCTAATGATATCATTCTGTGTTATTTCTTCAGAATTTTCTGCTAGACTTCCTCAACTGATGTTTTTCATCTGAACAGAGAATATAGAAAAATTATTTAAGTGATAATTTTTCTCAATTCTTCCAAGTGCAGCACCATTCTTAATGCATAGGAAAGCAGTTAAATCATGAATTGGAAATTTTAGGTCATTAGGGTTTAATCCTATCCTGGAATGCTGGTTGAGAAATCCTGGAGAGCTACTTTAGGTTCTTTGCATATTAATATAGAATTTAAAATAAGCTTGTCAATTTCCACAAAAAAATTATTGGGAGTCTTATGGGGACAAAATTTAATCTATACCTCAATTTGAAGCAAATAAAAGTCTTTATGATATAAGTTTAAATCCAGTAATATGTTATATTGCTCCATTTATTTACGTTTTCCTTAATTTTTCTCACTAATATTTTAAAGTATGACCTATTTTTTTTTAATTTTTTTAAAATTTCTTTTCAGCGTAACAGAATTCATAGTTTTACACCACACCTAGTGCTCCATGCAATGCGTGCCCTCCACAATACCCACCACCAGGCTCCCCCCAATCTCCCACCCCCCACCCCTTCAAAACCCTCAGGTTATTTTTCAGAGTCCATAGTCTCTCATGGTTCATCTCCCCCCCAATTTCCCTCAACTCCCTTCTCCTCTCCATCTCCCCATGTCCTCCGTGTTATTTGTTATGCTCCGCAAATAAGTGAAACCATATGATAATTAACTCTCTCTGCTTGACTTATTTCACTCAGCATAATCTCTTCCAGTCCCGTCCATGGTGCTACAAAAGTCGAGTATTCATCCTTTCTCATGGAGGCATAATACTCCATAGTGTATACGGACCACATCTTCTTTATCCATTCGTCTGTTGAAGGGCATCTTGGTTCTTTCCACAGTTTGGCGACCGTGGCCATTGCTGCTATAAACATTGGGGTACATATGGCCCTTCTTTTCACCACATCTGTATCTTTGGGGTAAATACCCAGTAGCGCAATTGCAGGGTCATAGGGAAGCTCTATTTTTAACTTCTTGAGGAACCTCCACACTGTTCTCCAGAGTGGCTGCACCAACTTGCATTCCCACCAACAGTGTA
>PISX010021851.1:0-32811 GCA_004024625.1 Mellivora capensis
GCCGGTCCTACCTTTCAGAAAGTGGTCGATTTTCTGTTTCTAGAATTGCTGTTCTTCTCTTCAATCTCCCGTTGGATTTGTAGGTGTTTGCAATGGTTTGATAAGCTATCTAGCTGATCTCCTGCTACCTGATGTAGTCTCAGCTGCTACTTCTCTGCCATCTTGACTCCTCTCCACATTTAGATAATTTTATAGCTCAATACAAATTTTAGCAGGCGATCACAGTTAATCATTACAAATAAAATGAACATATTATTTGGATGCAGCTAACACAGAGATTGGACAATGCAGACCAGATAAAAGAAAACAGTCACAGAACTCAAGATGGTAAAGAGACTGAGCCAAAGGGAGCAGGAAATGAGTGTGAAAACACAATTCCTCAAAAAATTCATTGAAATCTTATCTAGGGCATTGGATATTCCATAAAACTAGCCATGAGGACTTGAGCCAGCTTGATCATTTGATCCAAATGTGAAAGCACACAGTAACCTCAGCTGATAGCTTGGCTAAATTTTGATTAATTAATATTTAAAGAGGAATTATCTTGGTGATTTGACTAAAATTTTCCCAAGAGATCAGATTGAAAATGCTTAATTGTTAAATATGACACCTTAGAGGATGAACAGGTTTAAAAATAGGAGAAGCATTATATAAAATGGGAATATCAGTCTTCTGAGCTTTCAACATGTCAATGTCCTTTTTAGAGCATGTTTATATTAAAAATTCCTTTTGTTCCCATTCATAAATGCCAAAAAGCCTATTTCACCTAATTTCATTTCAGAGAAAGACCAAAAAAACTGTTTCATACCTTATTTAAAAGCTGTTGCAATAAAGATTATAAAAAATTGAAGACTTATTCTTAGGTACTTGGAAAAAACTATTAATAAAGAAAATTAATTGTGAATGAAATAAAATATCTCTCAGAAATACATATATTTTAGATTTTAAGATACTATGAGAATAACTTACATTTTTACATCACTGAGTCCTCAGTGATGCAGTGATGAAATCCTCAGTGTGAAGTTCTATCTCTTCTAATTCATCCACCCACTTTAATATTTTTAAAACTCTGGATTTTCATTTTATTTATTCATTCATCCACACATACATTTGGAGACACAGTTATGGATAAACCTCTCTTTTGTTCTGTGAGTAGTTTTAAGGTAACGGGGTAAATGAGATATGCATATAAATGACAATAATGCAAGTTGAGTCATTTTAAATTCTTGGAAATGGCACACAAAGTAAAAACAAAATTCAAAGAAAATAATGAGTAGAAAACACAATCAAGAATGACTTCATGGAAGAGAAAGCTTTTGAATTAGTCCTTGAAGAAAGGAGCCAATTAAAATATCCAGCAAGAGGGTAATAACATTGTAAGCACAGCATGAAGTCATGATGGCAAAAATGTACACAAAACGGGTAAATTGCTGGGTCTCACACCCAGAGTTTTTGTTTCAATATGTTTGGGGTGGTTGAGCCTGAGTATTCATGTGATTATGATACTGCTGGTCTTGAGGAATACATTTAGAGAACCACTGCTGTTGCGAAGTAGTCTCCCTTGGTGCAGGCAGAAGTCTCCCTGAACTCCTGGGATTACTCTAATCCATGCTATCTGGATTATATACCTCACCTGAACAATACCTGTAGCTTGGATGCTCATTTTGTACAGGCCTGGATCCTATGCCCACCTTTGTATCTTGGAGTAGATCACATGGGCTGAGGGAAGTAAGAATCCAAAAAGGATATTTTAGCCACCATTCCAAAAGTGAAGGAGTACTAGGCAAACACAAATATTCATCGGTGTGCTTTAATTCACAGCTCTTTAAGTTGATTGAATTATTAATAAAAACATATGTTATATTCCCCATTAAAATAACTTTAAATGATTACAGCTTCACTGAAAATGTTGCATTTGGACTTTAAAATCTAGAAGTATCAACCATAACATGGAAGAGTACATGTGTTTTCAAAACATTTCAATATATAATGCATAATGGTTGAGAAGAAACATTTATTTGTAAATTACAACCTGAAGATGAGGTTAAATCAGAATAACTTGTTGCCTAGCTGAACGTGGATAGCATTCACTTTGTAAGTTATGTGAGTGGAAACCATGCAGTTGTGCAACATAGCTGATCCTTAATTACATTCACATGAGGTATATACCTCATTAGGCAGATAACTGGTTTTGCAGATTTGACATTTTATTGGTCACTGTTGTACCACAGTTTTCTTAAAGAAAGTTTTTTTAGTAATCTAGAAAATATTTCTTCCTTGGCAGATATGATTTCCGCCAGTCTAGATGGAGCCTGCTCTAAAAACCCTTGGTGTGGATCTGGATCCTTTCACATGCATCCTTTCTTGAAACATGCTGACTAGAGTTCCAGAATGTCTGCATTCTCCACAAATCCACAATATTCCTATGGGACTGTGATAAAGTTACTTACTTTATAGTATTAACTTAAGGAGTTATAGAGTAACAAATTTTTTATCGCTTTTGACATACATTTAGCAATGGCATACCAACAACAGATAGAAAGCCTTGCAGCAATTTTACCACCAGCAAAAATGGTTTATGGAGAAAAAAAATATTAAAGCCCACTTCAAGTTCAACTTGTGAAAACTCAGTGTCCAGACACAGATAAAGTGATTTCCAAATAAAATGACCATGTGAGGGATATTTTCTCACATTTTAATTCTTTGGGAAATGGGTAATTTCAGAATAAATAGGGAAAGCAAGGGAGTAATTCTTTAGGCAGACAAGCTATCCTGTGAACTTGCCCTTATGAAAAACTGCCCATGAGCATATTTAAGGGCTTATTGTTCTGTTTTCTGTGTATATGAGGTATGATCAAACATCTGGGGAATGAGTTATGAAATGGAAAATGTCCCTTGGCCTGAGACTACTGACGTAGCTGTTCCGGTGTTGCTTTGGCATGGTGACAACATTCAAAAGTTCTTCTTAGTGCAGCCAGAATTGAGAGTCTCAATTTCTCTCAAAAAACTAAGGTAAAAACAGTCCTAATTTGCACATGTTCCTTGTCTGATTTTATAATCTTGACCAAGAAATCACAATAGCAACTTATATGTTCAATTATAATATAGTTTTGAAGCATCCTTTGTCATTTTTTAAATTTGCTTTCAAATGTTATTTAATATCCAGCTAAACAACAAGTAAAATACGTGTGAATATTTGTATCACTGTCCAAAAGACATAGATGAGTAGCAATGAAATAAATATGATGACTCTTTCCTTGGCTCTAGGTTTGTTGGTTATGGACAGAAAAAGTTAAGAAGTGTGCTGTTGTTTTTTTTTTAAATAATGCTCTGTCTCTATTATTTGGAGATTATTTATCCAGTTGTCAACTATTTAATCTAATTTCCTTGTAGTTTGTAACTGGGTGGTATGAAGAGAAACGAGGGGATTTCAGCATAAACCTATTAACTTTCTATTACTACTTAAGTTTATTGGAAAAGAAAAATGTGCATGTACTAAAATATTTATGAAAATGTTATTTTGTAATCTCTTAATACTGAACTATTTTTTCTAAGGCTTAAAGATTGTAAAATGGTCATGAGATTCCTTTTCTTTTTTCAATTTAGACATGCTTTTTAAAAATTTGCTTAAACAGGACATTAGCAAGATGGTGGAATAAGAGGTCCCCTCCTCATATCCCACCATAGTAACAGTAATTTGGCAGCCATTCATGGACAAAGGTGCTTCTGTGGGAACTTTGGGATCCAGGTAGGAAGTCTGGAAGCCATGGTGGAGCCCACAATGAAGGAAGGTCATTTAAGAAGGCTGGCCCATGTCCAGATGGCTGGCTTATGAACCATGGTTCTGGTTATAGAACATCCATATCCCCTAGGAATTTGGCTACAACCCCACTAGGTCTTGGTCCTGTCATCAACACCATCCACTAAGGGACATAGGAGAAGCCCTCCCTCCTCATGCCTTGGGTAACAGGTCTGCCAACTTCAGTCCCATCTGTGTACCATGAAGCAACCAATGGACCCACTTCGGCTGCTGGATACACATCAGAAAGTAATGTAAATAGCAACATGGATAACATAAAATATGGTGGGGGAGAATAAAAGTATAAAGTTTTTTTGTGTGCAATCAAATTTAAGTTGTCATCAGCTTAAAATAGATCATTAAAGTATAAAATGTCTTATGTAAGCCTCATGGTAATCACAATGAAAAACCTATGCTAGATATGCAAAAGATAAAAAAAAAGAATTTGAGCAAAAATTTAAAAAAAATCAAATCAGAAAGGGAGGTAACAAGAGAAGAAAGGAACAAAGAAACAATGAAACAAAGTCAGAAAACAATAAAATGATAAGGGTAAGTCTTTACCTACCAATAATTACTTCAAATGTAAATGGATTAAATTCTCCAATCAAAAGAAAAAAGTTACTGAATTAGTAAAAAAAAAATACAATCAACAATATGCTGCCTACAAGAAACTCACTTTAACTTTAAGGAAGCACACAGGCGAAAGGTGAAGGGATAGAAAAACCCCTATTCTATGCAAGTGATAAACCACCATAAGAGAACAGGGGTGACTATACTCATTTCAGACAAGACAGCCTTGTCAAAATCTGTCACAAAAGACAAAGAAGGTCACTATAGAATGACAGAGGTGTCGGTTCATCAAGAGTATATAATAATTGTAAATATACATGCATCCAACATCAAAGCACCTAAATATATATAGATGAAGCAAATATTAACAGGTCTAAGGTAGAGACAGCAATGCAATAATAGTAGGACTTCAATATTCCACTACTAACAATGGATAAATCATTCAGACAGAAAATTAATAAGGAAATACTGGACATCAGTCACACTTTAGAACAATGGACCTAACAGACATACTGGACATTCCATCCATGGTAATCTTAAAATTTACATAAAACCATAAAAAACACTGCATAGCCAAAACAATCTTGAGTAAGAACAAAGCTGGAGCCATCAGACAACCTGATTTCCAACTATATTACAAAGCAGTAGTAATAAAAATAGCACGGTATTGGTGTAAAAACAGACAACCAAGAGAACAAATTGCAGAGCCCAGAAATAAATCCATGCATATATGGTCAACTATCGGTGACAAAGGTGCTAAGAATACACAGTGGGGAAAGGACAGTCTCTTCAATAAATGGTGCTTAGAACGGTGCATTGTATCCACATGCTAAAGAATGAAATTAGGCCCTTATCTTATACCATACACAAAAATCAACTCAAAATGTACTAAAGACTTGAACGTAAAACCTGAAACTATAAAACTCTTAAAAGAAAATATAGAGAAAATTTCTAAACTTGGTCTTGGCAATGTTTTTTTTGGTATGGCACCAAAAGGAGAAGCACCCAAAACAAAAATACACAAGTGAGACTACATCAAAACAAAAGGGTTCAGCACAGCAAAGGGAACAATCAATAAAATGAAAAGGCAATCTGTGGAATGGGATTATTTGTAAACCACCTATCTGACAATAGGTTAGTATCCAAAAATATATCAGGACCTCATACAACTCAACAGCAAAATCCCCCAAAATTTTATTAAAACTTAGTCATATGGACATTGGGGAAGGTATGTGCTATGGTGAGTGCTGTGAAGTGTGTAAACCTGGCGATTCACAGACCTGTACCCCTGGGGCTAATAATAAATTATATGTTAATTGAAAAAATTTTTTTAAAAACTTAGTCAAAGGACTTGAACAGACATTTTTCCAAAGAAAGCATGCACATGGCCAAAAAGTATATGAAAATATGCTCAATAACATCAGGGAAATGCAAATCAAAACCACAATGAGATGCCTGACCTCATGCCTGTTATAGGATGGTTCTTATCAAAACCACAAGAGATAGATAGTGCTGGTGAGCCTATGAAGTAATTGGAACCCTGTGTACTGTTTGGGGGAATAAAAATGGTATGCCTGCTATGGAAAATAATATAGAAGTTCCTCAAAAAATAAAAAAAAATATGACTATCATATCATCCAATAACCACTTCTGGGCGTATATTCAAAATAAATCAAGTAAGTTTCTCAAATAGATGGCTGTACTCTATGTTTGTTGCAGTATTATTCACAATAGAAAAGATATGGAAACAATCTAAATGTCTATCAGCACATGGATGGATAAAGAAAATACATTGTGTGTGTGTATGTGTGTGTGTGTGTGTGTGTGTGTGTGTGTTGTGGGATAGTGTTCATTTATACAAAAAGAATGAGGGCGCCTGGGTGGCTCAGTGTGTTGAGTGTCTGCCTTCGTCTCAGGTCATGATCTCAGGGTCCTGGGATCAAGCCCCACATCGGGCTCTCTGCTCAGCAGGGAGCCTGCTTTTCCCCCCTCTCTCTCTGCCTGCCTCTCTGCCTGCTCGTGATCTCTCTCTCTGTGTCAAATAAATAAATAAAATCTTTTAAAAAAGAAAAGAATGAAATCTTGCCATTTGCAACAACATGAATGAACCTGGAAGACATAATGCTAAGTGAAATAAGCTGGATATGGAAAGGTAAATGCTCATGATCTCACTTATACATGGAATCTAAAAAAATCAAATTCAGAAACAGAAAGAAAAACGGTGGTTACTAGGGATTGGGGTTGGAGGAAATGAGATGTTGGTGAAAGTGGACAAACTTTCTGTTTTAAGGTGAAGGAGATCTAGGGATCTAATTCACAGCGTAGTGACTATAGTTAATAATACTGTATTTATTGTATTCTTGAGATTTGTGAAGAGAGTAGATCTGAAGTGTTTTCACCACATGCGCACACACATACACACACACACACAACTGGTAACTGTGAGGTGATGGATGTGTTAAGTAGCTTGGTTACAGAAGTCATTTCACAATGTATATATATATCATCATGTTGGATACCTTAAATATTTATGTTTATATTTGTCAATTATACCTCTAGGAAGCTAAAACATTGCTTGAACAAAACATTAAATTTATCAGTTTGGTAAAAATGGCTCATTTTCCTCTCTACTCTTTGCTTGATTTCTGGATATATATTTTTCTGAAGAAATGTAAATTTAGATGGAGTTAAAAGACACAAACAAAACTATTAAAGATAATAGAAAAAATATGAAAATAGTTTTATTTTGTAACTTTGCCCTGTATTATTTCTTATTAGGCATACTAAAATATTGTAATGCTTGAAAAATTTCAGTAATAACTGGAGTCACAAAAATTAGGTACCTGGATAGGAAAATTTATATTTCTATAGCAGCTTCCAAACTTGGGAAACAACAAATGTTCAATTTCCTTAAATTGACTGCTAATTTGCAAGAAAGGAAATATTTTATCCATTGTCATTCATATGCTAAAATTTAATTCTGGTATGACTAACAGAATTGGGTAATGTATTATTTTCGGTGAGATAATTTTGCAAAATCTCTTAACCTGCAGTTTTATTGATTTAGCTGACTTTATACAATGTAATACCTGAAGCTATTATTTGACAGAATATTTTATAATGTATGTATTTGCTTATCCACTATAGAATTGGAATTTTCTTTGGTTGTAACTGCTCTTAATTTACTAAATTTCTAAGTTTGAAATACAGACACTGAATTTCATAAGTTAAACATTAAGAAAATGAAGTTCTCTCTTAGGCAGATTTTCAAGGTGGGCAAGAATGTAAAGATTCTTTCTCTGTAACTGGTTTATTAACAATAAATATTTCCTCTTTGTTACATGTAAAGGTAGATATTTTCTTAAAATAAAATGTACTTAGATGCACTACATTTTTTTAAAAAGATTTTATTTATTTATTTGACAGACAGAGATCACAAGTAGGCAGAGAGGAAGGCAGAGAGGCAGGCAGAGAGAGAGGAGGAAGAAGGCTCCCTGCTGAGCAGAGAGCCCGATGCGGGGCTCCATCCCAGGACTCTGGGATCATGACCCGAGCCGAAGGCAGAGCCGAAGGCAGAGCCACCCAGGCGCCCCAGATGAACTACATTTGAAATAAAAAGAGATGTTCTGATATTTACAGTGTGTTAAATTACAAAATCTCCTACTTCCCTCTTTCATTTGTTCTCTTTTTCTTAATTGTATTTACAATAACAATCATATGCGAGTTTTGAAAAATATAGGCAACAGTGAGCAATTTCATGATTAAAAACAAGAAAGAAGGAATTCTGGATGCTTCTCAATATCTGGTAACAGAAAAACTTGAAGGATTTTATGTTTATAGAAAGTCATTACATATTATCCTGCAGGTGCCTTTCAGGATAACCTAGGAATGGATGTTTTCACCAGAGAAATGGTTAAGACAGAGATATTAAGTCACTGAAGTCAACGTCTACTTGCATTACTTTTGGGGTAAAATGGTGCTGATACCAATAATGACACCTATTTTTTTTAAATTGAGCAATTCAATATTTTGATATATACTTCAACAGTGATGAATAATTTGGGAGTTCTCTTCACTACAGAAATTATTAAGTCCTAACTTCAAAAAATATTTTAATGTACTGGGTACTTTTGTGGTTCTTGAATTTTAGTTTCTTTTTGGCAGACCAGGAATCACTCATTCATATCTGTGCTTACTTAGAAGATTTCTATATAATATTTTTCATAGTAAAGTATATTTTGCTTTTTTTGCTTTTTCTAGCAGATACTGAGAAACAGCATGTTGCTTTTTTACAAGTGTGTTCACTCTTCATGTATAAAGGCATGAATATCATTTTCTACCTTGCTCTTATAATTTGTGCTCCTTCCAAACACACCTCTGGATTTTACAATATTACTCCTTCTTTGTCCTGTTTATCAACTCAAACTTTACTAACCAAGCCTTGTCTTCAGCTTCCAAATATTAGTCCAAGAAAAGAGATGGGGACATTATTTTAGGGACCTCGCCTTCTATTAAAGACAGAAAAGATTCTCATAAGGAATTCAAATGGTGGAAGATTTTTAAATACTGATCAGTAACTTTCAACATTATCACTTAATTAAGAATATTTATCTTCCCTTGGCAAAGTGCAAGCAAAAACATACCCGGGGCATAGATTAATCCAAACACTTGAGCATATATTTGCAATTAGAATGATGTCTTCCCTGAAGAAATTAAAGTGAAATATATAATGGGTCTGATAATATGTGTAAGCTAAATATTTTCCTTCAGAAAAGGAAGGCACAGATTTATTGACATGAAATCTGCTCCCTCTCCTTTTTATTCCCCTCTCCTCATGTTTAGTCTTAGAAAATTGATAGAAGCTGGGAGTAACTGAAGTTTCTATGGAATCAACATCTATCATCAATTCTTTCTCTCCTCAAATCAATGAAAAAAACAAACCAAAAGAAGGTCATCACCTGCCTGCTTTCCTTCCTTCCTCCTTTCCTTCTTATTTCCTTCTTTCCTTTCTTCCTTCTTCTCTCTCTCCCTTCCTTCCCTTATTCTTTTCTTTCTTTCTTGCCCTCCTTTCTTCCTTCCTCCTTCCTTTTTTTTTTAATAAGCCTTATGCCTCAGAGAAAACTCTTTAACCAGAAGATCATTAATGGGATTCTGTTTGATATGACTTCTGAAATCATAAATTGTCTTTGAAAGCCAACCCAGGAACATAGTTCTTTTAGAGGTAAATAGTCCCCAGTTTTCTAAGAGTTTAAGGTAGTTATAGTTAAAATTTCCTCTTTGTCCTTCTCCAGGCAAATCTATGAGAAATCCAGCAAGGGAAATTGACTGATGATCTTTTTTAGGGTCTGTTCATCTTAATAGAGCCTATAGCAACACATAGCTTTAATGTTCCTAATAGTCAACATTGCTTTATATCACCCTGAAAGAGAAAAGCAGTAATTCAGGTGCAGAGGTTAAATTATAACCATAAAGTGATTTATTTCTAATACACTAAAGCGGGCATTAAAGACTTATATTTAAACTTCAAATACAGGTAATGGATAGAATTTTAAAAATATTTTTGAAAACACCCACTGGAAATTGAACTTATTTAAGGGGTCATTTAAATAAATATTAGCATTATAAATTACACACCCACACTTTCTATTCAGTAAAGATGTAAAGACTATAGAACAGAAAGCTTTGGAATATAAAAATACATTTCTGTACATAGGAAATAGTTTGAAAGTTTCATAAACATGGAAATTAAAACCCAAATGACTCAGAATAGAAGTGTAGGTCATTTATCAATTATACATGCAAATTTTTTTTCTTAAGCAGAACTTCTAAATGAGCTTTTGTTTCCAATTTAAAACTAAATATGTGTAGCATTCAATACTGCAAAATCAAAAATGAGATAGTATTGTTTTCAACTTAGCCTAGGTGTTAAAAATGTCTTTAACGTTTAATCTATTCATCTACTTTGTCAAAATACGTAGCGGTCAGTATGCTTTTTTGTGTAGTTTTTTAGTTTTTAGTGATGTGCACTTCCTACCTCCCTCATTGTGTTTAGAATGAATGCACTGTTTGTGTATACAGCAAGTGACCATCAGACCCTCTCTACTTAATGGAGTTTAGTCTAGAATTGCTTGCTGTAAACAAACATGAGAGAAAGGTCACTTGCTTTCCCCAGGAATGTGGTCTAGTGTTTGAAGTTTTGGTTTATGAGCTTAGCATGTTCCTTCAAATGAATTTCAATTTCATAAAACAGGCTGTAGATGTTTTAGTGATTTTTTTAATGTGTGATAAGCTCATTGGAACTTAAGACAGCAATTTAATTTTGATTTATCAGAAATATATTTATTTTTTCAGTAGTATTGAGGAAAATGGAAAATATGCATTGCTTTTTTTGTTGAAAAGTTGAATTCCAATCAATTATTTATATATGATAAGCTTACTATGGGCCAACCACTGTCCTAAGTGATGTAGGAACTTCTCAGTGGAAGTAGGTTTTGTCACCAAGAAAGTGGCAGTTTGAAAGCCCTATGATGGCTGGAGTCACAGAGTAAGAAATTACTGATGTTTAACTGCTTCCTTCCCAACGTGACCTTTAACTACATGTTGTGGCCAGTGTCTCCGTGATGGCTGACATGAACGTGACGGACGCTGGACACTGCACTGCTTTCCTGACACTACCCTGCAGGTCTTTTCATTTTTGTAGCTTTTCCTTATTACTTCCTACAGAGAAAAAACTAAAGCTTGAAAAAGCTAAATAAAAAACATTACTTTTTCTATTTGAAAAATACATATTTTGGAAATGTTCAGCTTAATTATACAGACGGTTGATTCAGGTATAGCCACTTCTACTAGAAGTTGTTAAGATAGAAGACAGTTGGAAAAATAATTAGGAAAGGCCTTATTTTTGTCAATTAGCATAAAGTGTGGTATTCCAACTACCTCTTAACAAAGTCATACAAAACTTATTTTTTTTACTCTATTTTCTTCTACATTTCCTCAAAACCGTATTTTTTATTTTCAGCCATCATCAGGAATACAGATTTGAAAGAAATAAGTTCCTGGCTTAAATATTCTGAGAGGAGTATAGTGAGTAGCAAAACGGACTCAGTAGAGAGCTATTATGAATGGCTTCATTTTACCCCAGGGAATTTCTAATAATTTCAGGATCTAATATTCTGGTGCCCCCTTTGAGGTTCAGGGTTAAGAGGGGATCACTGAATTTCTATGTCTTGAGCAATTGAATATGAAGTAGAGGTGATTTATGAGGTGAAGAGGAAGTAAACACATATGTTTTAAGGCTCAAGCAAAGTACTGGATATGTTATCTGGGGAAAGATAGTTAACCTTTTAGTTTTACCACTTGTTAAAAAAAAGTATGAAAATACGAGTCTTATGTACTTCATTGGGTTGGTATGAGCTTACATTAAAATGTTAGGAAAAGGTCTTTGAAAACTTTAAAGCTTACTACCAAAAAAGGTTCTAAAATTTTACCAATCATTATTATTATCAACATCATTTCATGCTTCTTTAGCCCCAACTTTTATATTATTCTACCGAATATAATGTTTCAAATCTGAGCCTCCAATGTGAAAATGTAGAATGAGAGTTTGAAAAAGCAAACCCATGCTCTCACTGAGTGCTCCTTTATAAAGTGGTTAGGTTGCACATTGTCCCTGGGAGTGTGTGGTGGTGGGGAAGCTGGCTGAGTGGCAGCGGCATCCCAAATCCACACTGTCCTAAGGGCAGGGGAGCTGTGGTCACTGCAGCTCTCCCACTACTCAAAGCACTCACCAACTCTCTCTAGAAGGCTGAACTAGCTGATCCAAGAACTCATTTCAATGGCCAAATTCCATGCTAGTATATACCACAGTTAGAGATGAAATAGTGATGTTGAGTAAAGTATTTTGGAAAATAGGTAAAAAAGTCAAGAGTGGAAGTTTTGAAACTAAAAAATGAGTCAAGGGACTCATTACTTTATGCTGAGATTTTCCATTTACAAAATACTTTCTATTAAATTAAATTAATTAATGTGAAGGATACTTTAGTACAACTGGGTATGTTGAAAGTCATATCAAGGGGGCTTTTTCTTTTTAACATATACAAGAAAAAAACTTATTTTAAAAGATTTCATTTTTTTATTTATTTGCCAGAGAGAAGGAGAGAGAGAGCACACAAGCAGGCAGAGAGGCAGAGAAAGTAGTAGGCTCCCTGCCAAGCAAGGATCCGACGCGGGACTCAATCCCAGGACCCTGGGATCATGACCCGAACTGAAGGCAGCAGCTTTAACCCACTGAGCCACCCAGGCGTCCCGAAAAAAACAAACAAACTTATTTTAAAAGGACATATATATTTTAAAATTTTACCAGACCATTATATATATATATACACACATATGTTTCTATCGATACTTGGGAAAATATGATTGAAAATAATGATTGAGAGCTTAAATCTGGAAACAGAAAATTCTGAGTTAAATCTCAGCTCCTCTCAGTTCTATCACATAGCTATAGGGATTTCTTCCCCACTTCCTTATCCTTAGTTTCTCATCTGTAAAAGAAGGATAGACTAGCACCTAACTAGTCGGATACTCACCAAGATTAAACTAAAAAGCTTAGTAAAGAAACACAGACTATGTGAATAAAATATAGCTATTGGTATGACCAATGAGAATTTGACTGGTATTTAATATTTAATATATTTAAGGCGGGAGATTTGGAGTTTTTTTCCTAAGCATTCTAAAGCTAAATAGCATACTGATGAAAAATATGATCACCCCTTTTTTTATTGACTCTATACCAATCTTTCATATTTCTATACTTACTTGCACTAACAACTTTTCAAGAGTTTTCTCATCACATGTTTTGGGAGGACTAAAGAAATACTGGATCATGTACTAAAGTAGAACGTGAGCAACTGAATCAGAAGGGAAAAATAGAAGAGGGGGGTTGTGTGCTTTCCCCTCTAGTTCTGGTATTATTTTTATTTGTCTCAATAGTTGAAATGGAAATGTGATTTCCAAAATGTGGAGGTGTGATTAAGGAAAATGAAGACTGAAATAAATACTGATTTTAAACGGCAAACAGGTAAAGGGGCACTAAGCTCAAGTTATATTTGTAGGGAAGAAGGAATATAAACATGTTGGATCTTCAGCAAGGCCTGCTTTAGGGATCCTGTTCTCACAGGTTTTATGTTAAAACACAGAAAAGCAAGATAAAGAATCCATTAGGTATCTCCCAATTTAAGTAGATACATTTGTAAATAAACAATTAAATAAATTCCTAAATATTGGACTGGATAATGTAGTGTTGGATAAAAGTGATGGAAGTTCTGTACTTTCTTCCGGAAAGTAGAGAGGGGGGTGTCACAAGAAGCCTTACTAAGAAAGTGACTTTGAGCTTTTCAGATGTTGATGTTACACAGTAGAAAAGAGACTGTATAGTTACATATGTGGGCACAGCCTTTTGGGGAATATGGTGGAGCAACAATCAAGCCTGATATTTTCTATATATCTTCACAAATTAAAATTGCATTCACATACATTACATTGTTTAATCCTCAAACATCTTTATAAATTACTACATTTTTAATAGATAATTCAACTCAAACTGAAAGCAGTCCAATGACTTAGCCAAGCAAATGCTTCTAACACAGCTGTTTTCTCTTATTATTCTGAAAAAAATTTTTAAAGCTGTATGGTTTTAAGAGTAAAGTTGAGAGTAAGTTAATAGTAAATTTAGACACATTTATATGAAAAGAAAAATTATTCAAAGGAAATGAGGATTGGTTTATGGATCTTAACATAGTCTTAGAAATGTGACATATATATATATTTTTTCCTTCTAAGCTCACTAAGTGAAGTCCTAAGTCTGAAAAAGTACACCAAAACATTTATTTAAGCTCAGTGTTGTTTTAAAATGTTGTCGTAAGTGGCAGAGAGATTATTTATTCTTTTTTCTTACTTTTCATCCCATTTGGTTGACAGGATCTTCTCCGAAGACAACTTCAGTGCAGAGCCAGGAGTAACTACATTCAGTGAGATGTCATGTCACTACATGTCAGTGAGATAGAAATCCTACAACCCTATGGAAGAACCCCTCAGCTTCCCCTTCATTTCGCATGCTGGGGAGAAGATACAATAGTAAGTAGGCAGATGGAATCATGACTGTTATACTATATAAGAAAATTCAGAAGTTATCTCCAGTGAAGTTCTGCCATGAAAAACTAAACTTGAATGCATTATTTTATCTCTCAGCAAATTTGTTCTCATCTACAGAATAAAATCATTAGAAAAAAATAAAAATAAAAATCATGAGATACAGAATGATAAAAAAAATCATTAGACCATGGATAGGTTCTAAGATCCCTATTACCTTTAATTTTACCTTTATAAAAGGCTGCAGAAGGGTTTTGACATGTATTTAGAGGTAATGGGGTGACTTCTAAACTATAACTTCTGTAACACTAAAAGAAAATGTTAGAAGGAGGAAGAAGAAGAAAAATGTAACAGCAGAGGAACTGCAAAACATTTCCATTGTTAGCAATTTCCAAGGATGTGCAAAAAAGAAAATAATAAAAAGCACTTAGGGGTCTTTCATTATATTGAACTTTAAAGAAAAATTATTTTATACTTACATTTAAAAGGCTGAGAAAAGCAGATAAAGAGATAGAAGCTAGAATAAGAAAATTATTTTTTGGAGAGTTAAACTGTTTTACCAAATCTACTTAAAATTTGCAGAAAATATTGTATTTATTAGAAATAAAATAAGATGATTAAAAAGTGATGTATGAATGTCCCAAAAGAGATTTTGGTAAACAGTGTCTTCATCTAGAGTTATAGGGGAAAAAAATTAAGTGAGATATGTCTCCGAGACCAATTTTTAGCAAATGTATAAATAATTGATGCAGCACTAAAAAATTTATATTTAACTTGGTTATTTTGGTGATATTACATATGTAAACATGGGACTTGATTCATCCAACAGTCATAAAATACATTTCTGTAGTGAAAAAAAAAATGATGTGGCTAGAAAAACACAATATTCTATCTTTTGGTCCATCACTGCAAGTTTCTACAAGGTACATTTAACTTTACGATTATGATAATCCTTCTCTTAGGAATCTAAAGGATGGTTCAAGCTTGCGTGTGCATTTGTGCATTTGCATGTGAGTGTTGTAAGGAAGCAAATTCAAGAAGATTATGTAATTTGGAAGAAGAACAGATACTTTGATTTTTTTTTTTTCTTTTCTAAGAACCAGGGTGTTGCCTTTTCTAATACCAGGTTGAGAAATTGTCCTGCAGCTGTCTGGGATGTACCTCATATAATCACAGAGCACATAATGACAATGTGAAAATGTGCTTCCAGCAAGAACATCAGAAATGGAACACAAGACATGTTTAACAACTGGTAGAAATTGGTTCTTTGGGGCATTTATTACACTGAAATTGTCTAAAAAGCAATTTATTTGCTCAGTATCATAGAATAAGTCTTTTTTTTTTTTTTTTGAGTCTCTGCTATCCTAAACTTTTTGAAGGATCTAGTTTAATAGTTCTTAGTATTAGTATGATGCCTCCATACTCTTGGGGAATGAATGTTTCAAAAATGAATGCCATCTAGAATAACTCTTAGTAGCAGAGAATATGTGTGTATGTGCACTTGATGCATTTAGTGCATAATGAAAAAACTATTCCAGATGAATTTGATTCTTACTCCCAGGAATCATTACTCCCTCTCACTCACCACTAAATTCACGAGTATAGCTTATGATGATATTGCCAATTGTTCATTCAACATCTAGCCAACTTCCCTTTTCCCCAGTATGTGAACTCCTACTAAACACTACATTTTCTAGTTTCTCTTCTAAAACAGGTGGCCAAATCATATTTTTAGTGAATGGAATTTATCAAAGTCCAGTGCACATTTCTGAAAAAAAAATTGTGCTTTTTTTTTTTTTTAAATTTGGTTCTACACTTTTTTCTTCTCTTGACTGGAATTCAGCATGAGTTTGGAATGGAAGTAAATATCTTAAAGCCATGAGGGCCAATGCTGCTTGATAAAGAATAACTTTTGTGAGGCAGGAAGGAGTCTGGGTTGTTGAAATTTTCTCAAGCAGCCAAATCCATGCTGGAATGCCCTAACTGGAGACTTCCTGTTATCTGAAGTAAATAAACTGGCTTCCAACTACCATGGAAGGTTTTCTACATTACGCAGATGAAGACATATCTGTTACATAAGGCACTACTGTGTGTTTATAGATGTGGAGACTTAGTCCCAAAGTATTTCATCATTTGTATCAAATGGTCTATATACTAATAACTACTATATTTGTATCTCCATCTTGAAACTATTATCTGAATTTTTGGCTGTCATATCCAACTGTTTACTTGGTATGGTCATGTGATTGTCTAGGAGTGTTATAAAGTTAACAATCCCAACATGAAACCTCATAATTCCACTTATGCAGAAGCAGAAGCTGTTCCTCCACTACAGTCCTGCAATTCTTGTTACTGACTAGCCATCCGTGCTGTTGTGTAGGCCAAAAATCTTGAGATCACTCTTCATTACCTTTACTCAGAATTCACATATATCAACTTACCTGTTGACTCTCCTCTAGAATATATTCTGAAAATATATATATATATATTCTACTATAACCATTTTTCATGACTTTCATTGTCATCACCATGATTCAAACCACTAGTACCTCTTTTATGAATTATTTAAAAATCCCCTAAATTTTATTCTTATTTCCAGCCTATCCTTCCAATGTTTGAAACAACAGGGATAGTACTACAGAGTAAATCAGTAATGTCATTTCTCTGGTCACAATCATCTTATTCAAACTAAAAATTAAAGTACTTGCAATTACAAGGTCTACAAGGTGTCATCCTCTTATTATTCCTATCACATTATTTTCTAACATTATCTACCTCTCTTACTCCATTCCAGAGAAATTTATTGGTAAGTGCCTCTAAAAGGTTAAAAAAAAAAAGTGTTACTTCTACTCTTTTGGGTTTTCAAAGATGTCCTCATTTCAATTATTTCACTCTTTTGCAATCAAAGATATAATTTAGTAGGTTGAAAATTTAACTAAGTACTGTAATATATCAACCCATATGATGATAGATTTTCTTTTGTTTTCATCAATCCCAGCTCTGTATTACAAAGCTTGAGACTTTTTTTTTTTTTGAAAGATTTTATTTATACATTTGAGAGAGTGAGAGAAAGCATGAGAGGGGAGGTCAGAGAGAGAAGCAGACTCCCCTTGGAGCTGGGAGCCTGATGTGGGACTTGATCCTGGGACTCGGGATCATGACCTGAGCTGAAGGCAGTTGCTTAACTAACTGAGCCACCCAGGCACCCTAGCTTGAGACTTTTTAATATGTCACCGAAATTTCCCATTTGTCTTCACCTTTAGGGACTGGTCTGCATCTGGTTCAAGTTACTCAGCACTGTCTATAATCAGTAGCTACCTTATCTTGTGGTCTTCTGATCCCTAATATTCTTTATAACTTTCTATGGTAGCATCAACCTATGGCTCCAGTAAATAATATATTAATTATTTTATCACTGCACTTTATGCTATCACTTTCTATTCTAGAAAATGAATAAAATATGCTTCTTTTCACCCATTCTTAAAGAGATAATTCCAAATACTGTATATTCCCTGAGGATCTATGGCTAATATTCCATTCTCCCATACTCATTTATGATTCATTTAAGATTCTTTGGTTGTAAGTTTACAAAAGATTATCAGAAGTCTAAAAAACTCATTCAAAGACCATAAGATCAGGTTTACAAATCAGCAACAAAGCAGGACTAAGCAAAGAGCCTCATGGAGTATTCAGAATAGTTTCCTAGTAGGAACAATCTTGTTAAGTCTTCATCAGGGAAGGAGGGAAGGAAAGAAGGAAGGAAGGAAGGAAAGAAGGAAGGAAAAGAAAGAAAGAAATCTAAACATTACTTAGTGGGTCAGTTGCTCAAAATTCAAAGACCCAAAGGAAAGGATTCTGTTAGCTGAACCTAGTTACAGACCAACCTCTGGTTCCGGTCCTAGTGAAAGAACACATGTATCTGGGCCTCTGGCATCCATAATAAAGGGTTTAATCATCCCACCCAATGGAGTACAGAATTACCAAAGGATATATGCCTGCTGCTTAGAGGGGGTGAAATAAAATATGGGTGATCAAAAGATACCAAAGAACTATACCGTAGAGATCCTATTTAACACTGGTTTCATAAACAGCACATGGCTACTATTAAAATTACTATTTTAGTCTTGCTGGTTAAAAGTTTCCTGATCTTGGGGCACCTGGGTGGCTCAGTTGGCTAAGTGTCTGCCTTTGGCTCCGGTCATGATCCCAGGGTCGTGGGATCAAGCCCCATGTCAGGGTCTCTGCTTGGTAGGGAGCCTGCTTCTCCCTCTCCTTCTGCCTGCCACTCTGCCCGCTTGTGCTCTCTCTGTCAAATAAATAAATAAAATCTTTAAAAAAAGAAGAGTTTCCTCATCAATGTTATATTTATTTCTTAATGCTTGAAATCTTCTCTATAGGAGAATAAGCAAATATCATTTTTTATAGAGACTAAAAGAAGACATGGCCAAAACAAAATGTGGTTTAAAAGACCTGCAGGAATTTAAGAAAATCTTTTTTCATAGCAAAGTATACAATGTGAGTAAAAGTGCCATCTTGAGAAGTGTCGGTATATTATAGTCTGTTATTATTTTCAATCAGGGAAAATAGTTAATGTAAAACAAATAGCTGATAAAACTCTTATCATATATTAACTAATGGAACTATTGCTTTGTGTTTTTAGGTTTATATATTCCATTCTTTCATAATTACTTTCACTTATGTCTTTTTTTTTTTAAAGATTTTGTTTATTTATTTGACAGAGAGATATCACAAGTAGGCAGGGAGGCAGGCAGAGAGAGAGAGAGGAGGAAGCAGGCTACCCGCCTAGCAGAGAGCCCGATGCGGGACTTGATTCCAGGATCCTGAGATCATGACCCGAGCCAAAGGCAGAGGCTTAACCCACTGAGCCACCCAGGTGCCCTATGTCTGTTTTTTTTTCCTTAATCCATGTAATCTACTTAAGCCACAAAAAGTTAAAATAAATAAATGACCCTGCTTACTCTCTCCACCTTGAAAAGCCAAAAAAAAAAACCTCATAGAAAATTGGAAACATTAATTTTTATGCTAACAGGACTCATAACATACCTAATTTTTGATATCTTTATTAAATTGAGCAATATGGTGGAGAGATTTTGAAGGACAAAGTATTGACCCCTATAGCCAGACCCATTGAACTTTTCCTTAAAAACACTCTCTTACTAAGGGCAAAGAGCAGGAGTGAGGAATGATGTTATGTAAGCAAGCAAAATATTTCTCCTATTTTCAAATTTTACCTATAGGAACAACTAGAAAACACGGTCATTTCCAGAAAGTATTTGATAAAATTATAATATCTTAAACTAACATAATGGTCTTTCCTGTCCTCCTGTGGATCTTTAGTCTTTTGAAGCCCACAGATCTTCTTATTTTTACCACTATAAAGATGTTGTTTATTTTTTATCCTAATTGCATTAAAAATAGGATTTCAAAAATGAAGTAAAACCAAAGATTCTTCATTGTTTCATAAATATAATCATAGAATATTTAACTTATATCTCTCTACAATATGAAGAACTGACACCAGTTTATTCACTGATCTGACGCACTCTAGTAAATATATTCTGTTGTCTTTTAAAAAGGCGAAATAGAGTTAAAAATATTTGAAAAGATGGGAAATTTGATTCTGATCATTATGTTCTGTTTAGTAAGTTCAAAGAAGGGAGAACTTCAATTAATACATGTAAATTCTATCAAAGATTATTTGTTTCAGATGAGCAAAGGAAAGATATCAGTCATCTTAAAAAAGGGTAAGTGGGGGGGCATATAGAGTGTCATAGAAATGACAGAGGTTTGGTTGTATGCAAATTATGTAAATTCTTGAGGTTTATTTTCTTTATGAAAAAAATGGTGTAATTTGACTCATTGTGTTTTTATGTGGATCTAAGATAATATACTGAAATATCTGTGATCAATACAGGAGACGAGTTCTCTAATCTTCCTTCCTTCTAATCTGTTGTTTTGCAAAAGCTGCAAAGTTAAAGCTACAATTCTCAGTCACCCCTGGAATTCTGGATATGATGCATATTTGGCAAATTCATGCATTTGCTCAGTATTTGATGGAAGTCAGAGGTCATCTTTCTGCTGCTGGGAAATTTTGGCCATCTGTACTCTCCTGGATATATTTGATTTTTCTGTGGTAGTATTAGCAGACATGCAGCATAACGTCACCGGCTTTCTATATGTCTCACAAGAGACAGAGCTGCAGTTAGTGACAAAGGTCTGCAGAGGTATGGCATGGTCTGGAGCTGGGAACAACTGCTGATCATGGTGACTTCCAGCTTTTATGGGGTTCCTGACTGTGGCAGTGCCCTTGTGATTACTCCAGCTGCCAGCTGTAGGAATTCCCTGTCCAGTTCTCAAATGTAGAAAAGACAGTGGCTTTCTTTATGGGTTGATAGTCATTTATGAACATCCAGCTGAGACTTTATTACTTATACCCTCAAATAAAGTCCCTTTTTAAGTGGCTTATGGGGATAAACGTGCTCTGAAAAGGAACCTGGATCCACACAATGCTGAGCATATACTGATGCACAGTTGATAAGGAATGGCAACGTTAAACCTGTAAAAACATTACACATGTATACAAAAGAAGGTTCATTTAAAATTGTAAGTGCCCTGGGTTATGACATTGGGGATGGTATGTGCTATGATGAGTGCTGTGAATTGTGTAAGACTGATGAATCACACATGTACCCCTGAAGTAAATAATATGTTATATGTTAATTTAAAAAATTTAAAAAAATTATAAGTGCAACAAAATTCTTCAGGAAATTCTAAATGAACTTATTAAGTTTAAAAATCTCCAACTATTCTCTTTCCTTTTTTCAAATCAAACATTATATACTGAAATATAATTTAACAGTGGAAGCAGTATAAATTAATTCTGTCTGAATATAAAATTTCGTTCTAATCATTATACATTTGCATGTAGGTGTTCTTTTTAGCAAATCCAGATAAGGAAGTTATCTATGTGTATAGTCTATTGAAAGTTCTCTGAAGAATGGTTTGATAGGTTGAATGGTTGATATAAATATTTAAGTAACATGCTCTCAAACATATATAGAGTGAGATAAGTTGTATCAAACCAAAATGCAATGTAGAAATATAACTTTAATAAAGAAGTTAAATCTGAGCAACTTATATATTGAAACCAACTATGTCCTTTTTCTCTAAAGAAGTTTACATTAACTTATGGCTACATGTGTGTAGTCTACATTCGATTGCTCCCACGTTATTTGAAAGTCTCAAAACAACACTGAATGTGCTCAAAAACACGTGTTGCTGCTAATGTCCTTTGGGAAAACAACTAGAGTAAGTCGCCTTGTGGTCATCAAGAACCAAGTCAGCTTAAACAGCAATAACCAGCATATGTATAATAAAGACAGGAAAACTGAAAGTTTTTGGCTTCTGCCTCCAGCAAAGTAACAGGAAATGAACAGTTCAGGACATATGGGCAGACTAAATATTCCACCCTAATCTTTGCCTAAATCAAGAATTATTGCACAGGATACACTTCATGCTGTTCATTTAAAGCAGCTATAATCACCAATATTGCAATGTGTTGTTTCTATAAGCAATGCTTTTGTATCAGGTTATTAAAGACAAATGGCTTCCATTGTTTTATGTATTTTCAGACTACTACTCAAGTTTCATATATTCTAAGATTCCTAAAAATAAGGCAGATATATACTCTTTGGTTCATTACATTTATATGATGAAAATATAATTTAAAATCTTATAAGTTCCATCAAAGCCTGCATCCTGAATCATTGATGGAATATTTTAAATTGGATAGGATCTTGCAGCTTATCATGCCTTTCCCCCTTCCCCTGAAAACAATTTCAAAATAGGGAGTTAATTAAGAGATCTAATGAAAATCAAATCTATTGTGTGTTCATCAGTGATTTTCTTAAGTAGGCCACAATTAACAGGCATTTATCAAGAAACATACATTTTCTTTACCTCTCTCTCTTTATCTCCACCTAGTCTCTTACATGTAAGTTCAAAGGAGGTACTTTCACATAGCAAAACTCTGCTACAGCAATGCACAGGGATTTATTTTTTTAACTTCTACAGCCACAACTTTTGAAGTTAAGGCTAAGTAAAGAGAGAGAAAATCTTATGCATCTGAAACCTGAATGGATTTCCCCACTGTCCTAATCAAGGGCTAGTGCTTGTCTTCCCTTTGTCCCCACTGGGACCACTAGCGTGACAAGAACTCTATCTTGTTTTGGATCTTCCACTCTGAGCCAGAGTACGGGTAATCAAGGAAAAGACATGAGTAGTCTGTGCAAGTTAGTTAGAAAGGGCTCAGGAGAATGTTGGAGAAAAGGCAAGTTCTCTTTTTGCTAGACAATTTGGGTACAAAATGGGACACTCTGAATAGACAAGAAGGCAACTAATGCGGTTCTGAGTTCCTCAACACTGGATGCGAAAAGATGGTCTGCAGACTTGGTCTGCTTCGGTCAGAATTCCTTGTTCTCGATGTGCAGAGATGATGCTCAGCCGTTCTGAATACTGACTCCACTACTTTCTCCAGGACTCACTAGGGCCAGCCCTTTAATATGATGACCTCTAGACACATTCCAAGGACAGAATTTCCATTCCTGTCCAGGTGACCTTTACCTCTTCTCCCCAAGGAGCAGACAGAAGTGATTTTGCTCCTCCAATTCTCTTTTTAATCTATTACCAAACTCCATCTGGGAGAAAAGCTAGAGCTTTGGAGGGAAGGGGGTTGCAGAGATGGGTGAGCCTGGTGATGGGTATTAAAGAGGGCATGTATTACATGGAGCACTGGGTGTGGTGCATAAACAATGAATCTTGGAACACTGAAAAAATAAAATAAAATAAATAAATAAACAAAATGAAAAGCATATCTGTGGGGGGCACCTGGGTGGCTCAGTCAGTTGGGTGTCTGCCTTCTGCTCAAGTCATGATTCTGAGGTTGAGCCCCACAAAGGGCTCCCTGCTCAGCGAGGAGCCTGCTGCTCCCTCTTCCTTTCCCTCTGTCACTCCCCTGCTTATGCTTGCTCTCTCAAATAAATAAATACAATTTTAAAAATAAGAAAAGGCATATCTGTGAAATATAAAGGTATTTGTGTGCTTGTTTGTAGGGTTTTTTTCATGCCTATGCTAATAATACTGATGTTTCTCCAGTATTGGTGATGCTAAGTGACTATAAGATGCTGAATGATGATGAATCCAAAAAAAAAAAAACCATGGTGATTAATATTTCAAGATACATTTCTCTGTCTATATAAGTAGAAAATTTCTTTTTGTCAGCCTAAAGTCACTGAGGATTATAAAACTCCCACTTCAGCCACAAAAGGCATTAACTTTCATTTATAGACATTCTATAACCGAATTTGGTGGAAGTCATCAGCAGGATGTTTATCTTGAAGAAGATGGCATCTTCATGTTTTCACAGACTTATGAATCAGCTCAAAGAAATAGTCTAAGGTCCTGAAATGTTTTTAGGAAATGGTGACTTTAATCACTATGTTTAGAGTGATTCCTGACAAAGAGATTAACACTTTTTCATGACTGTTCTACCAATATAGACAGAAGCAGTTTTAAGCTTGACAAGAAATAGTGTGAGTAATTGAAACCGGTAAGAAGACAATGCAGAAGTGATTAGTTTGTGTGAAATAGATAGATGAGTACCGAGGCATGCACAGAACCATGGCTACTTGAACAACTCACCAATATTCTGGTGAGGCAAATATCAGGATCATGTTACAAGTGCCCACTTTTCTATCTTCCCACGTGTCCATTATTAGAGGCTCTCCCAACCACAAACCCATTTAATCTTTTTAACAGTATTCTGCATCTGTAAGATCTCCTCCATATTTGAGATTACTGAACTACAACACAAAGTAGTCAAGATCACCCAGCAAATGTAAAAACCCAAATCCTCCACACATTCTCCAGACTCCAAGTTTAATGCTGTTGGCATGACCTCACAACTGCCCCTGGGGCTGCGAGTACCACAAGAACACGTGCTGCGTGCCGCCTGTCCTTGACAAGAGGCTCGCTTCAAGTAATAATCATAAACATGTACTGACTACTTACCACAAACTCCTGCAAGCACTTTGCATGCATTATTTTTATTTAATCTTTGAGTAATTGAAAGAGACAGTCACCATTGTCTGCTGAAGGAAATCGAAGCTAAAAATGGTTCAGTAACTTCCTAAGGTCACATACTTATGCCTATGGTACGTGAGAAATAGGCAGTCTACCTCCATACACTTACTGTGAAACATTAAGTTATAGACCAAAAGATAATGTCAAAAATGTCCACTGTCTTCCTTTCTAGCTTTTCAGGGAGCATTTGTATTACTATGTGCATTATTACATGTGTTCTTTCCACAAACTTTTTTTTTTAACCACACTTATGAATGAAATAATTGTCAATTTCATTAGAAAAAGATTGGATTTAAGAATATATATTGCACTAATTTCACCTATGGTCTGTGAGTGTATGGACTCTAGATGTAATTATGCTAAATGCAGATAGTGTATTCGATTTGGTAGCTTTGCTTATATAGGTATTTATTATTTTTCCATGTCTATATTTCCTTAATACTAAAAGATATAATGATTAGGGCACCTGGGTAGCTCAGTGAGTTAAAGCCTCTGTCTTCAGCTCAGGTCATGATCCCAGGGTCCTGGGATCAATCCCCACATGGGGGGGGGTCTCTGCTCAGCAGGGAGCCTGCTTCTTCATCTCTCTCTCTGCCTGCCTCTCTGCCTACTTGTGATCTGTCTGCAAATAAATAAAATCTTTAAAAAATAAAAAAAAGATATAATGATTAATTATTGCAATACAAACATATTCTGTTGCAAATTGGAACCCCGGGGAAGCATACTCTGAGTGAGAGATTATCCTGCAGTAAGTGTATGGGGAGTACCTTGGTACCAACACCTGTGGAAACAGAGTTGCTGAGGGAGAATTTGACTCGATGCAGTGACAACAAAGATCTCAGTCTGCCTCAAAAGGGACACTGAAGCCATTTGGCTCTTCAGATGTGGCAGGCAGAGTGGACTTTCATACTCCTACATCAAGCAGTCATTAGATACAGGCTACCCACAAGAAGGAGGCATGGCCGTGGACCAGGCAGCAATCTGTAGGGAAGAAAATTTCCAAAAGGACTGAGGACTGCAGGCCAGCAGTACTCACAAAGCTGGAGCAATAAGGCTAGGTTTCTCATTCTTTGAAATGGGAGCTACAAATAAGTAAAGGGTCATATCTAGAACAAATTAATAAATGTGACAAGAAATGCCTTCCTTAAAAAAAAAAAAGATAAAAGGGGGAGAGAAAGAGAGAAATGCCTTCCTTAAAACAGGACATCAACTAATAGATTTAGAAAGGATGATATAATGAGAAAATCACCATGTGGCAGCCATCATATTAATAACTGATTCAAATAATAACCATCAAGGGACTTTAAAACTAGGGAATATGGTTTTGATAAGAATTACATTATTCACGTAGCTTCAAATTAGATCCCCCCAAATACTTAAAAATTGCAAGGTGAAAGAGTTCATTCATATTGGCTAAGACTGGCACCATAATTCAAGTGATCAGAGATAAAATAACTTTGATGGGCTACTTGATATTATGTACTATCTCACAGGAGTAAGAATATGGCAACACTTCCGTAATATTTCTATCAGAAAAAGCATCACCTGAAATTATACTTGAAGAAATATTAGACTAATCCAAATTGAGAGAAATTCTACAAAGTAATTGGCCTGTAATTTTCAAGATTGTTCAATTTATGAAGAACAAGGAAGGTCAGAACCATCCCCAATGAGGGATACTGAAGAGAAATGAAAGTTAAAGGCAATAATTGAGAGTTGGATCCTTTTGTTATAAAACACGTAATTGGACAGTTGGTAAAATTTCAGTGAGGCCTCCTGGAGAGAGAGGGATATATGAGAATTCTTTGTACTTTCACTTTATCAGTAACTTTGAAATATGTCAAATAAAAAGTAAAACTTTAAGAAAGAAAAAAACAGATGTAGTCTTTTGAGTTCCTAGGGTAAAATAAATGACAATTATAAATCAAAGCAAAAATACTTTTGGCCTGCAAAATTCTTTGAAAATTTGTTGATTATTTGCAGTTTATTATATTAATGGAGTCAAGTCTTATTTATGCCTGATTCTAAAAGGAAATAATTTATAATTCATAAGAAGTGGATATGCACTCACTTTTAATTCCATTTTCAGATTCATTCTGTTCTGTTTCCCAATCCCATGGCATCTTGCGATATGAAATGTATATGAAAAAAGGTTTTGTTGCTAATTTGTTTGTGAGTACTATTTCCTTTGATATTTTATGACCTACTACATTGTTAATATAATCAGCACAGAGCTTTCAGTATTAGATGTTATTTAAAAATTTATATAAGTTGAAATAGCTTCCTATTAGTGTAGTGCAGGAAATAGGAAGCATTATAAAGCAAATGGTTGAGGCAACAGAGAAATAAGAAATAAGAAGCAAAACAAGAGAGCCACTATATATGTATATGAATATATTAAATATATATATCCATTCATAATCATTCAACCTATGGGAGAACATATCTTTAGCAGAAAATGAGAGAAGTTAGAGGATTTTTTTTTTTGCTAAGTATACTTTTATTAGTATATAAGCTTCATATTGTTACCATTAGGCCTCGATAGCACTAGGCTATTGCAAAAACAAACGCATTCTTCAACTGTTAGTATAACTGGATAGAATCAAAACAATTTATTCATAACCTTGACTTTTATCACCCTTTGAAGAGATTCCTTAAGAGGCTCTGACTGAGCATGTTGCATGCATTATCATATTTAATCCTCAAACACTGTAGAGAATATATACATTATTACCTCTATGTTACTGAGGATTAGAGATAATAGTAGTTATGCAGTCTGACCAAGGCCACACAGTAGTACAGCAAATGATTGCACATGGGCAGAATTATTCCTGAACAGTTTCCTTAACCCCACTTAGGGGAATAAATGTCTGTGTTGATTTGAAATTTAAAAAATGATTTTACACTTCTTGCCCACTTTTGCATGAATCTTTGTGTGTTTTGGTCACTTTGGTTTTCATAGGCTTAATATTCTATATGTTACTGAACTTTATAAATATGAATCATACTCCTAGTACAGATATTAATTTCAAGAAATAAAAGGTGATGCAATTTGAGTAAGATAAATTTATTGAGAGCATAGTAAATATGGAAATCTTCCACATTTAGATACAAAAACTCTTAATATATGTGCCATTGTATGTTATCTATAATGTATAATATTTATATATCATTATATAATACATTATATATAAATATGTGTTGTTTTATTGTATAAACAACATATATAGGTATATATATACATACATACATATACAGATAGGTAGATGTTTCAATATAAGGAATTAGGTCTGTGTATATTTTACACGTGTGCTTTTTATTTTTTCACATGTGTGCTTTTTAACATACCTACAACAGCAGATTTCCTACACAAATTGAGACTGCTGGAGCTAAAGGGCATACAGAAAGCAGAGACTAGATCATCACTTCACAACTTACCAAGTTTTGGTGGTAGGATTTTTTTCCCCTCTCTCATAAATAATATAACTACATGTTTCTAGAGGGAATTTAACATTTAATGGTAGAGAGTTGGCTTGGTCTTTTCCTAAGTAAACAGAGAACCCTCAGCCCTCCTTCAGATTCATAACCACCATTCTATATGTGGTGTTCTGCAATTTGACAGCCACTTGCCAGAAAGAATGCAATTACATACAATTTCCCATTTAGATTCCGATCTATTGACATAAGGTAGAGGTACAGGGCAGGTAAATTCTAATCATAATTTCAGAGGGCTTAAGTCTTATTTCAGATTTGGAACTAGAAGGCACTATACAAAAATCTGGTCATCCTCTTATAGTTAGGTCTGTTGATTCTTGAGTAACTGTTATGTCCAAGCTTCATAAAGTAAAGTAGAGACTGAACAAAGCAGAGGAAAAAAATTTCTTTTTGCATGTATCATCTTCACTGAACTCTCATTTCTCCATATTGTCCATAAATAGTGTTCATTTAATGTTTGAGTGTCCAGGATGAATTTACCAGACACTGTGGAACCCTACTGCTTCGATATCCACCTAAGCAGCCGAAGTCACCCTCGCGGTCTGTGGAAGATGTCCTGCATTTGTGAAAGAGCTGTTCTTCAGGACTGAAAAGAAACTGAGGAATCAATTGTGAATGGACTTGGGAAGCTTTGTTTGTTCAGTTCATAAACAGTTTGAAAAGTTCTGAATCTTGCCCGAACACTTTGGCTCAGAGTAAGCTGTGTAAAATTTGTAAAAGCAAGCTTAGTTTTCACATTGTCCCTCACTGTTGCAGTATGACAAATATTTTCCTCTTGATATTTAAAAATATTCGTTTGGCTGTGTCACACAGATATGCTGTGAAATATCTCTGTTTGCCTTTGATGATCAAAAAGTCACTCATACTATATAAAATATTTTCCTAACGAGTGATTTTACAAAGAACAAACTTGTTATGTTCATTTAAGAGTGCCTTTTTATTTTTTAAAAGGACCTATTTTCTAGAACAGTTATAGGTTTACAGAAAAATTGAGAAGGTAATCTAGAGAATCCCCACTTAACCAATGCCCACTTTCCCATATTATTAATAATGCATATTAACATGGTAAACTTGCCACAACTAGTAAACCAGGATTGATTCATTATTACTAATTAAAGTCCACAGTTATTCAGATTTCCTTTGTTTTTACCTAATGTCTATTTATGTTCTAGGACCCTGCCCAGGTATAACATTGCATTCAGTTTTCAGGTGTTCTTAGTCTTCTTTTGGTAGTTCTAGTTTGTCAGTCTTCCCTTGTTTTTGATGACCATGAGAATTTTAAGGAGTACTAGTCAAGCATTTTGTAAAATGTCCCTCATGGAGAATTGTCTGATGTTTCTCTCATTATTAGATTGCAGGTATGGATTTCAGGGATGAAAAATCACAGAGGTAATTACCATTTTCAACACATTCTACATGGATACACAGTATCAATATAATTTATCAAATGTTACTATTCACCTTGATCACTTGGCTGAGATAGTGTTTGTCAAGTTTCTCCACAATGTTATTCTTTCTTTTTCCCCATTTCTAAATTGAAATATTTAGAAGTGAGTCGCTACAGTTTACCTTTAATGAGTGGGGATTTACTCCTTGAGGACTGAGTACTTCCATACTTTATTAGGATTTTCTCTGTTAGGGAGATCTGTCTCTTCTTTATCATTTGTTTATTTATTCAATAATTTACTTATATCAGTATGAACTCATGAATATTTATTTATTACATGGGGTTTCAGTCTAATACTATCTTATTTTCTTGCTCAAATTCTGCCAGCTTTGGCCATTGGAGGCTCTTCTGTTTGGCTCAATGTCCCTATACCATGTACCCATCAGTGTAGGGGTAGGCTTTGCTACTGTTGCAGCACTGACTTTCTTCCTGTTATTACAAGAAGATCCAGGCTCATCTTAAATCTTTTCTGCCCCAGTCCTAGAATCAGTTGTTGACTTAGAGAGTCCTGGTGTTAGAAATCAAGATTTGGGGGCACCTGGGTGGCTCAGACGGTTCAGTATCTGACTCTTGGTTTCGGCTCAGGTCATGATCTCAGGGTCATGAGATTGAGCTCCATGTAGGGCACCATGCTCAGTGGGGAGATTCTCTCTCTCCCTCTGCCCCTCTCTCTGCTTGTGTTTTCTTTCTCTCAAATAAATAAATAAATCTTAAAAAAAATAAAGATCTGGAGGCTAGTTACATTTGTTGCTACTGGATTAAAATAGCTTCTAGGCCCTTTTAGCTGATAGAGAAAAGAAATTTGTTTGTATACTAACCTGTATATACACGTATCTATAGATACTGCTATATGTAACCATCTCTATGCATATTGAGCTAAACATGAATTCATACTACGTCTCTAACCCTAAAACACCACCACGTGGATTATTTTACCTTTCTTTCTTTGATTTACTGTGAACTCACACTATAACATAAAGACAACACTACAATACACACTACAACACAAACACTATTTGATGTTTACTTAATTGTTTAATTCCAATAATTATATATAACAGTATCAGATGAGAAACAACTTTATCAACTAGAATACAGTGAGAATGTCTTGTTTGCTTCCAGTTATGGGCTTCACTCACTTTCTAAGTTACTTAGCTCATCATCTTTGTCCACACTCCCACTCATATTCAGTGATTCTGTTTCACGTATTTGTGATACATTTAGATTCTCTTATCAAAGACTGGGTTCCTTCCTTGAATTTCCTCAACTTCCCCCAATTTTTTTTTTTTTTACTTGTATACATTGAAGTTGACTTTTGTGCTGTTAAAATTACATAGGTTTTCCAGGATTGAGAAATTGAGGAGTGGAAATTCATCCTTTTACCTCCTTACATGTGGGTTTTCAATAATTGATTCAAGGTGGAGTTTAAGTTTTGGGCAGGGGGTGCATGTTGACTGATAACTTACAAAATAATGGGCTCTGATTGATGAGTAGCTACTCATTTGAGTTCCTTCCATTTGACCTAATTTAACTGGTGAAATTTAAATTGAGTTTATGAGCTCATCTTCAAAACTTTTGCTAAAAGATTTTCAGCTGTTCTAAATGGAACTTACTAACAGGATGTATATAAGAAGATCACATCAGTGGATGAGAGATATTTAATCTCTTGTTTGCTTAGTAAGTTGTAAAAGTTGTAAAATTAATTGGGAAAAATTATATGGGTTTTGACATATGCATAATATCATATTTCCATGACAGGGTCACACAGAATGGTGTTACTGCCATAAACAAACAAACACAAAACAAACAAAAAAATCCCTACCATGTTCTAGTTCACCCTCTCCTCCTCCCCTAGAACTTCTGACCTTTTAATCCTTTTTAGTTTTTTCTTTTCTGGAATGTCATAAAGTTGGAATAAAACAATATGTAGCTTTCTCTGACTGGATTCATTCACTTATCACTATGCACTTAAGGGTTATTTTGTCTTTTCAAAGCTTAATGGCTCATTTATTTTATCAATGAATATGACTCCATTATCTATTGTATCACAAACTGTTTATCCATTCAGCTACTGAAGGACATACTGGTTACTTGCAGTTTTTGGCAATTGTGAATAAAACTGCTACCTACATTTACATGCCATTACGTGTGTGTGTGCGTGTATGTATGTAAGTTGGGTAAATACCTGGGTGTGTGATTGCTGAATCATGAGATAAGATGATGTTTATTTTTTAGGAAATGGACAAACTATGATCTTATTCTAATGCTAGGAGAAAAATGTCCAGTCTCTTACCATTATTTATGATTTGTAAATAGACGTACTTTATCAAATTGAAGATACTCTCTATTCCTAGTTCATTGAAATTTTTTTAAAAAATTGCTAATGGGTATTAGATTATGTCAAATGTATTTTCTGCATCTATTGATATGATCATATGATGTTTCTTCTTTACTCTTTTGATATAGAGGATTGTATTAACTATATTTCTCTGTTGAACCAGTCTTTCCTACTTAAGATGAACCCCATTTGGGTGCTTCTTACATATTGTTGGATTCAATCAGCTAATACTTAGTTGAGAATTTTTGCATCTTTATAGAGATTAATCTTAGTTTTCCTTTCTTCTAATTATTTTATCTATTTTTTGCATTAGAGCAAGGACCTAAATTCTGACTCCTCCCAGTCAGAAGCTCCCTTCTCTGTAGGGAAAACGAGTCATCCACAGGAGAAGTAGAAGACAAATGACGTTTTTGCCATTGGATAATTTTTATTGTTTTGATTAAGTACTTATCTTTTTACTAACAATCAATCCAGCAACACCTTTAAGACAGGCATGATGAAATGTTGACTGTTTGACATGACTTTTTTTTTTTTAGTGTTTTTATTTTTTATTTTTTTTAAATTTTTATTTTTTATAAACATATTTTTATCCCCAGGGGTACATGTCTATGAATCGCCAGGTTTACACACTTCACAGCACTAACCATAGCACATACCCTCCCCAATGTTCATTACCCCACCCCCCTTTCCCGACCCCATCCCCCCAGCAACCCTCAGTTTGTTTTGTGAGATTAAGAGTCACTTATGGTTTGTCTCCCTCCCTATCCCATCTTGTTTCTTTTCTTCTTTTTCTGCCCCCCTAGTCCCCCATGTTGCATCTCCACTTCCTCATATCAGGGATATCATATGATA
>PISX010021852.1:0-32794 GCA_004024625.1 Mellivora capensis
CACACAAAACAGCTAATCAGGTCAAAAAATGGGCAGAAGACTGAACAGACACATCTCCAAAGAAGACATACAAATGGTAACAGACACATGAAAAAATGTTCATCATCATTAGCCATCAGGGAGATTCAAATCAAAACCACATTGAGATCCCACTTTACACCAGTTAGAATGGCCAAAATTAACAAGACCGTAAAGAACATGTGTTGGAGAGGATGTGGAGAAACTGGGAATGCAAGTTGGGGCAACCACTTTGGAAAACAGTGTGGTGGTTCCTTAAGAAATTAAATCTGCACTCCCTAACTAAAAACACACAGGCCTGGCCTCTTGTCACACACATACACACATGTCTTTTCCCACAGATCATTCTTTGCTTAAACTGCATTTCCTATGGACTTATACACCCAAAAGTTCATTTTCTCAGTCTTATTTCATAAGAAGCTTGAAACATTTACTCAACAAGTTGATTCAACCTTCATAAAATGCATATTTCCATTCTCTTTTTTTTTCTTCCTTTGTTACTACCTGATTTCCAACTCCTAGTACATATGTTTCTGTTTTCTTTTATTTTTTGGGTTTTGGGGGTCTTTTTTGTTTTTGTTTGTTTTGTTTTGTTTTTGCTTTTTACTATTGACCCTTATTAAAACTTTCTTTTTTTTTTATTTTAAGATTTTATTTATTTAATTATTTATTTATGTGCCAGAGAGAGAGCACAAGTTGGGGGAGCAGTAGACAGAGGGAGAAGCAGACTCCCCGCTAACCAAGGAGCCCAATGTAGGACTCAGTCCCAGGACCCCAGGATCATGACCTGAGCTGAAGGCAGACACTTAACCAACTTAGCCACCCAGGCATCCCAAAACTTTTTCACATAGAAATATTTATCATCAGAAGCACTTGGACTAAATATGTTGTAACAAAATTCATAAAGCATTATTGGTACTATAATTTTAGATAAATTTTAAATACCTCAAATAATTATTAAGTCGTTCAGAATACTTTCGTGTTATCTTCAAATTCGTTCATGTCCATGATTAAAATTCCAGAAAAGGAAAATTTAATCCTTATAAAAAGCAAGAAAGCTTACAAAAAATAAAAAGCCATTTTGTTAGAAAATGGAAAATGCACTCAAGTGTACTTCTAATAGTTAATGGAATTTCCATAAAGGTTGCACTGATTACATGTATTCACAGGAGACTAAAAACTGTATGTCTTGACAGCTGATGGCTGCATGAATAGCCTAGTAGTTTTTAGTGTTCAGAACTGAAGATATTCAATTAGAAGCTTTTTAATGTGATATCACAAGTAAGAGAATTTTATTTTTTTTTAAGATTTTATTTATTTATTTGACAGACAGAGATCACAAGTAGGCAGAGAGGCAGGCAGAGAGAGGGGGGAAAGCAGACTCCCTGCTCAGCAGAGAGCCCGATGTGGGGCTCGATCCCAGGACTCTGAGATCATGACCTGAGCCAAAGGCAGAGGCTTAACCCACTGAGCCACCCAGGTATCCCAACAAGTAAGAGACTTTTAAAAAGCATTTTTGGTAAATAGGCAGCTCTGTACAGAACTTTATTAATAAGGTAAAAAATTTTAAAAACCTTTCAATCATTGATGACAGCAATTGTAATTTCTGTCAGAATTTTTATTTTAGGAAATATGCAAATTACCCCCTATTGGACAAACATTTCTGAAAGGTATGAAAAATAGACAATACTTTTACCCATAGTTTCTCCTATAAAAAATACTCTGTCTTATTATTTCCAAAGTCAATATTCTTCATACGTTAAGTTTGGGAAATCTATTCTAGTATCCTCATCTGAACAGACGTGAAGGTCCACTCTACCAAAAAATAAGTGGACACAATAGTCTTGCACATCTATAGTAACATACAACATCTCTACTTTTCATTCAAGAGTGCACTGCCCATATCTGGTCAGCTCATTTAAAAAGCAAACAAATAAATGAACAAAAACAATCAACTAAACCTTGACTATACATATGTACGTTGATTTCCAGGCAGAGTACAATAATGCAATTCAACAGATAATTGAAAACTGTTACAGAAGCTTCAGGATGCCTAATACTTCACAGATGGAAGCTTAAGTGATGTCAGTAGTGAATAGTATTAGTATTAGTACAAATATTAGTATGTTTTTCTCGCATTTTCTTCCGTACCTTCATTTGCCTTCTTGCCATGTTCAAGCTACTCGGGTCTTTCTAATCCCCATTTCCTCAAGAAAGGGAGACCTTTTATAAAAGTAATTAGAGGATATGAGGGAGAGGGAACAGATGCTCGTGGCTCAGGGAGGCCTGAGAAAGAATGAACACTGCAGATAAGTTGATGGGATCTGAGAATAGTGACTCTACGCCGCCTTGGGAATGTAATACCGCAGAAAACAGCAAGACTCCGTGGAAAGAATGGTATCTATTATGCCTGGACAGACAGGGCTGTAAATGAATTCCTTGGCGAGAGCTCCCTCAGCTGGTAGCCAGGGAGGCGGCAGAGCAATTCTCAGACTCAGAATGAGGTACAAACAGCAGGAAAACCTACTAGATCTAAAGTAGTGGGTTTTTGTTTAAGATTTATCTATTTATTTACTTGTCCGAGAGAAAATGAGAGAGCGTAGAGCACAAGCAAGGGGGAGCGGCAGGCAGAGGGAGAAGCAGGCTCTCCGCTGAGCAGGAGCCCAGTGCAGGACCATGCCAGGACTCTGGGATCATGACCTGAGCAGAAGGCAGACGCCTAACGGACCAAGCCACCCAGGAGTCCCTAGATCCAAAGTAGTGTTAAAGGCAGAAACAACATAAAGTTATGTTTCTTTACATCCAACTTTTGCTGACTGAGATTTTTATCTAGCTAATTTTCAGAATAGCTACCAATTTCTTTAAATGTTGTCATCCAATCATACAGCATTTCCAGATTTACCCAAGGCGTTAGAACATGGAATCGGACTGCTTGATTTCAGATGATGAGCTGCTCTGTGCCTCAATTTCCTAATTTAATAAAAACAGCACCTATCTTCTAAGGTTGTTATGGGGATTAATAAATTAATATCTATACTACTTAAGTATTTGATCAATGAACCAAGAAATAAATAAACAAGTGACATAACAAAAGAGGAAACTGAGCCATTATACTCAAGAATCACACAAAGGCTAAACAGCAAGGTGAGGGAAACTACAAAAATATATTCCTTTTTAATATTAAAAATATTGTATTAAAAGCCATATTTTGCAGTAAAGGAAACCAAGATTCAAAGAAGTGACTAGACCAGCACACTCATTTTTGGCTCATTAATTTGGCTACAAGGACCATACTTGGTCTGCATTATCACACACGGGACTGCCAACCAGATTAGCCCAGAGGGCTCAGGAAGATAGGTGAGATCCTGCTATCAGAGTCCAGGAGTACTGAGTTTCAGGAAGGGAGATGTTACTGTGGCCTTGATACACAATGGAAGCCTGCACATTCCTCTTTTGATGATCAGTGAAACTGTACCAAAATTAAAAGTTACTAGTTACTACTAAAGAGTAACATTATAAAACCTAAAAAAAGAAAAATTACATTCCTTTTTAAAAGGTCTCTGTGTCCTTTCGGTATTATACATGTCATCAGATTGGCTCCCCAGAATGAATTAGGAGTTGGTGCTGAGCAGAGATAATTTAGAGAAATGTTTCTTTGTAGTATCTATAGTTTGAAATAAAGCATTATGTATATTCTAAAATACAGGTATTTTAGATACTTGAGGCAAAAGGTGGTAAGAGGTAAAACATCTGAGCACAATATTGCCACGCATAATCACCGTTAACAATGTGATGCCCTTTAACACGTACACACTTCTTAAAATTATGTCCCTTTTATATATCATTATATCTATTATTTATATACCCATACATATATATGTAATGATAACTGCATACTACTGTTTTTCAGTTAACAATATTATGAAATCATTTTCATATATGTTTGCTTCATTTTTAAATTCAAACAAAATGAATGTTTTATCTCACCTATGAATAATGCCAAGTAACTTTCCAGATCTTGCCATTTCAGATTTTTTTTAAATTAACATAGAATGTATTATTTGTTTCAGGGGTACAGGTCTGTGATTCATCAGTCTTACACAATTCACGGCACTCACCATAGCACCTACCCTCCCCAATGTCCATCACCCAGCCACCCCAACCCTCCCACCCTTCTCCCCTCCAGCAATCCTCAGTTTGTTTTCTGAGATTAAGAGTCTCTTATGGTTTGTCTCCCTCTCTGGTTTCATCTTGTTTCATTTTTCCCTCTCTTCCCCTACTCAGATCTTGCCATTTCAAATCAGTGCAGTAATACTAAGTTCTTATCTAGAAGCATATTTTAAAAGTTCTCCCAACTTGTAAAGTAGGATTAGGTATTCTCCCCCTTATATTCAATTTACTTTATCGAATATCTCAAAAAAGTCACAAAACTCTAACTCCTTTACCAATATGAAGTTCTGTACTGCATAAGGTAGTATGAGTCTGACATCTGCTGGCTATTTATAAAGTTGCACAATTGTCACCTACTGGAGTTAAATTTTGATTTCAGTTTACAAAACTCAGTGTTTCCATGTGAAATAAAAATCATTAGTGGTTTTTCTTTTCTTTCTGTCTTTCTTTTTTGTAAGGCTTTCAGGTTCTACTTTTCTTAATAAATTTATCATTTTTTTACTCTTGAAATGATGGATAAATATTTTAAATAGTTTATTTAACTTTTATTTATTTTTTAAATTTCTTTTCAGCGTTCCAGAATTCATTGTTTATTCACCACACCCAGTGCTCCCTGCAATACGTGCCCTCCATAATACCCACCACCAGGCTCACCCAATCTCCCCGCCCCCCCCCAAAACCCTCAGATTGTTTTTCAGAGTCCACAGTCTCTCATGGTTCGTCTCCCTTTCCAATTTTTCCCAACTCCTATTTCCTCTCCATCTCCCCATGTCCTCCGTGTTATTCCTTATGCTCCACAAATAAGCAAAACTATATGATAATTGATTCTCTCTGCTTGACTTACTTCACTCAGCATAATCTCTTCTAGTTCCATCCATGTTGATACAAAAGTTGGGTATTCATCCTTTCTGATGCAGGCATAATACTCCATAGTGTATATGGACCACATCTTCCTTATCCATTCATCCGTTGAAGGGCATCTTGGTTCTTCCCACAGTTTGGCGACTGTGGCCATTGCTGCTATGAACACTGGGGTACAGATGGCCCTTCTTTTCACTACATCGGTATCTTTGGGGTAAATACCCAGTAGTGCAATTGCAGGGTAATAGGGAAGTTCTATTTTTAATTTCCTGAGGGAACTCCACACTGTTCTCCAAAGTGGTTGCCCCAACTTGTATTCCCACCAACAGTGTAAGAGGGTTCCCCTTTCTCTACATCCTCTCCAACACATGTTCTTTACTGTCTTGTTAATTTTGGCCATTCTAACTGGTGTGAGGTGGTATCTCAATGTGGTTTTGATTTGAATCTCCCTGATGGCTAGTGAGGATGAACATTTTTTCACTTAAATCTCAATATTCCTTAAATTTTCTTTAAAAACTATCAGCAGATAATATTTTAAACTGAGTTAAAGTATAAATATTCTTGTAATTTTCTTGTAAAATAATATAACTGTACGAAGTTTATTTTTTAAAAAGTATTTTATTTATTTGTTAGAGAAAGAGAGCACAAAGCAGGGACAACAGCAGGCAGAGGGAGGAGGTGGCTCCTGGCTGAGCAAGGACTCCCATGCTGGATTCAATCCCAGGACCCTGGGATCATGACCTCAGCTGAAGTCAGATGCTTAACCAACTGAGCCACCCAGGCATCCCCCAAATTGATTATTTTTAAAACATTAAGTAAAATAAAGAAATATTGCCCCACCATCCAAATACAAATTATATTCCCATTCAGGAATGTTTAACCAATTTCTGCCATTTTCAGCTTACCAGAGTTATAATCATAATGACTGTTTGTCAATATTTTGATCATTGCACTTATCACTATCTACTTAGGATTTTTTTCCCCACATAATCATCAGCATCTTCATTTCTCATGGATACTTTGAGTATATCCTGATTTACTTAATCATCCACTTTTTGTTAAACTTTTTGTTAAAGTCCTCACTGTTTCCAATTTTACTTAACTCGAAGTTGTACTGAAATGAATATCTTTATGTATAGAAATTTTCTTTATTAAAATAAATGAGACATTCTTACATTTCAAAAATTGAGATAGTATCCAAGATGAATATCCTTTGGGGGTGTTTAAAGCTAATATTAAATATGTTCAAATTCTACAGCAAAATGGGATATGACAAAGATCTATGTTATGACTCCAAATGTTAGCAATAGGCCACTATTCATTGGGTCCTCATTTGTGTAAACCAATGACCTAAGCATAAGAAGAAATGAGACACAGTTGTCTCAATTCTCGCACTGGAAAATACCATTTTGAGGTGTTCTCATTAGAGATGAGTAGACAAACAAATGATAGGGGTCAAAGAAAAATATGGCTTCCAGAGGAATATTCAAGGAAAGCTTCATTAATAAAAATAAAATTAAAAGTAGAGGTATGAATTCCATTTTTTTCTTTCACCTATTTCATTTCTACATCTTAAAGTTTAATTTTTATATTGGATATGTTTCATGCTGGCTCATGATCTGGCTCATTAATATGAGAAACTTATGAAGTGGTAATACTACACATTGAAGTGGTATTATCTGGGATTTAATAAACAAATTCGTACTAATTAAAAAAAATCACAGCACAGTGTAGTGGAAAGAACAGTGATAAGACTGGGCTTCTGCAGATCTGGTTATTTTTCCAGATTCACCCATTCTTTGCAAGATCATATCCAAGGGCAATTCAGCTCACAGCTTACATAGCTCTGCCTCAGTTCATGGTATATTGATAAAGCATACATGCACACCATGTGGCTTTCAAGATTTTTAAGTAATGGAAGGAATTTTGCTAAGATGTTCAACATACAAGGCAGTTACAATTGCAGGAGAGGGAACCTGTGAGAGAACCTGACAGATTTTCCCAGCTCTTCTGCTACTCTTGCTTCATCTCTCAGAAACTTGACCTCCTACGAGGAGATAGGTTAGAAAGGAAAAGGCAGTCCCTGACATTTGAGAGCCAACCTGTCACAACCAGGCCATAGTGTTTTTAGAAACTGTCCTGGTCCCCATGTTATTATTTTGTTGGAAATGAAGAATTTCCCAGAATAACAAGGTTACTCAGCAACCATGAAACTATGTGACAAAACAAGACCCCTTGGTAATTTTGTTTAAGCAGAGAAGAAAACAGGTCAGTAGGCAAACAACAAGGTATCCAATTGCTTCCTCTTTGGATTAATAGGACTATATTAAATATGTTACTTCTTTATAGTACTGTACTATATATACTTTATCTGCTACTTCTTTACAAATCATGACGTTAGCCTTGCTCTATTCTGCCCTCTCTCAGTCTTTCTTTCTTTCTTTCTTTATTTGACAGACGGAGATCACAAGTAGGCAGAGAAGCAGGCAGAGAGGAGGAAGCAGGCTCCTTGCTGAGCAGAGAGCAGAGAGCATAATCCCAGAGGTCCTGAACCCCAGGACCCTGGGATTATGACCTGAGCCGAAGGGAAAGGCTTAACCCACTGGGCCACCCAGGTGCCCCTGTAACTTTTTCTTTAACTTACCCCAGAAAAGGGGAGAGCTTTTAAGATTTTACTCTTTATTAGTGATTTTTATTAATTTTATCCTGTGACCTCTTGGCTCTCACCTCTGCTGTCCTTCTTGCTCACTATTATGTAACCATACTGGCTTGTTCACTGTTTTCTGAATATTCCAAATATATTCCCACCTCAGAAACTTGTACTGACTGTTTTCTATGCCTGAAAAGATTTATACTGCTCTTTACCTCCTTCAAATAGCTTTTTGCTCAAATAGCACTCTTTCAGTGATGCCTACTGTGATCATGCCATGTTTCAATACATGGCATAAATCTCCCATGTTTCCATACCACCTTTCTTAGCATAGATATAATTCCATAACATTTATCACCTTCTGACTTTCCTTTCAATTAAGACTTTTTCTGTCTTCCCACCTGGAACATAAGCCATAGGAAGGCCAGAAACTTTGTTTTGTTCAGTGTTGTATACCTAGTACCTAGAATGATACCTAGAATGGTGTATTATTAGTAAATATTTGCTGAAAGAATTAATTATTAAACAAATGAAGATCAAATTAAAATCTTAATTTGAAACTAATATTTAAAATAACTATTGTTTCTGATTGGGATTGATTTTAATCCTACAAGAGATTTGACTTATCTTTGTCTTCCTGACAGTTAATAAGCCCTTAATAAATTCTTATTGAATGAATGAATGGTAAATTCTGTATTATACACTTAAAGGAAGGCCACATGTTAATGTGATGGTTTAATTCAAAATCTAGTAGAATCCCATCTTAATGGTAATTTAATTTCTAGAGAATTTGCCATTAATAATTTTGTAATCGTTAATAATTTTGATTGAAATGGTCTTTCATTATTGAATGTTCATTTTAAAAATACTACAGCTGGTGTAGTATAATAAAAAAAATTATGTTACAGTCAGAAGACCTAAATTCAGGTCTCAGTTTTGCCATTTTCTAGACCACTCACCATAGGAAAATTTCTTAAGTTTTCTGACTGTCAATTGTCTTATTCTCGAGATAAGAACAATACTTGTAAGTTCTCCAAGTCCTCTCAAAGTCTAATGTTCTGGGAATCTATTGTAATAAATCGTTTATCCAAAGGCAGAGCTGTAAAAGATATTTTACAGCTAGGCAAGGTTATTACCATAATAATAAATGTCCATATTGATAACTTCAGGGCATTCTGAGGTCTCAAATTTCCTCCCGAATCATCCTAAATGTTTTTATGTCAACTTTTAATCCATCCTTATCAAGGAATTAAAACACACATACTTGGGAAGTTGTAAGGAAGAGACTGTAGAAATCTTTTCCTTCCTTCGTTCCTTCCTTTCTGCCTGCCTGCCTGCCTGCAATGTAATCCATTAGCAAGTGCACACCTCCTTGACAAGGTTGTAACAATATAACCTTGTTGACCTTTTGAAAAACAGATCTATATTCGCCTTTTTTGCAACTATATAACATTCTATCATGACAACATTATTGTTATGACTTAGTTGTCCTTTTATCCTATCTACTTAGCTCTACAAAATATATAATTTGGGAGATTTTCTTGTTGTCTAACATACTGACCATCACCTCTCTGCTGGACTCTGCCTTGTCTTTATCTCCACATGTTTGCTGTGTCATTTACACTCTCGCTGTAGGAAGATTCTTAGGTTACACCAGGACCTTGACAGTTCTCCAGACGAGGAACAAGGGAAAGGGCTCCCCATATCCTGCAGACACCATAACAAATCTCCACCTTCTATATACATAATCATACTTATGGTTCCCAACTTTTTTTTGCCAAGGAAAATTTGTTTAAAGCAACTACCCACTTCCTGGGTCTTTCAACCTAACACCCCAGAGATGTGTGAGTCACATCAAGCTCATGTGTGGATGACACTCAAAATTCCCACAGACTGAGGGAGGAAATCATCAAAAGGACAAAACTCAAAGTGGCCATTGAAGAATTCAGGATACATGAAAAGAGAAGATCTCTGAGAGAAAATGTAGGTAGCGTTGTGTTATTCTGTAAGCTTGTCCTCTAGATATCTGATCTCGTTGAATGCAGCAGCACCAATTCCATAAATATGCAGCCGGACTATATTTTCTCTATTTCATTTTCTCCTTCCCTCCACTGCTGCTTCTTTGTTCCCCTCCATTTCCATAGTCTTTGAATGAGAACATTGGAAGAGAAGAGATGGAGAAACAGAAAGAGTATAGTGACATCAGAAAGTAGTTATCCAAACCAAGGCATAGCATACGTGGCTGCTGGACACATACTCATTGTTAGTGAGTTGTACTCTATTTTGATTCTTCATTGAATCTGGAGGGATGAATGAATGCATGCCTAAATAAAGGAATATTAATTTATGCAGGCATGAATATGAATGAATATATGGATGAATAAAATTTACCAATCTATATAAATGCAGCATAGCATATAGGAATAAATGATTGATCTGGAGGAATGAGTAGGGTTTTTAGTAACGATAAAGAGGTAGAAATGGGGAAATCAATATTGGATTGGCTGGTTTAGAAAGAAGAGAAGAAAACATTACAAATACAATAAGGTAGTAAAGGATAATTGTTTGGGGGCATTCTATCACTCTCTGATATAGGATAAGTAGGGTTTTTAGTAACGATAAAGAGGTAGAAATGGGGAAATCAATATTGGATGGCTGGTTTAGAAAGAAGAGAAGAAAACATCACAAATACAATCAGGTAGTAAAGGATAATTGTTTGGGGGGGATTCTATCACTCTCTGATATAGGATAAGTAACAACAAATTTAAGCTCCACATTCATTCAACTTGGTAACTCATTAAGATACAAATTCTGACCTGGGTGGCTCATTCAGTTGAGTGTCTGCCTTCGGCTTGGGTCATGATCCTAGGGTACTGGGATGGAGCCCCACATTGGCTCCCCCTCGGTGGGGAGCCTGCTTCTCCCTCTCCCTTTGCCTGTTGACCCCGCTGTTTGTGTGCTTGTTCTTTCTCTGTCAAATAAATAAGAATCTTAGAAAAAAAAAAGATACAAATTCTGAATCTGAAGGTAGAGAATAGGAACCAAGGTTCTACATGTCTGAGATGACTATGCTAGTCCACAAACCACAGTATATGGAGAAAGGTCTTAGAAGACAGCAGGCACTGGGATCATAGCCAGATAACTTCTCTCATTTGACTGGGATGACAGTAGATCTCAAATTGCCAGGCTCCAGAAGCTTCTCATCCTGAGCGACGCAGAGCTCAAAAACTGCAGACTTAGCATTGATATCCAACTCTCGTAGAGACTTTTGCCCCCTCTTTGCTTTTATTTTATTTAACTATGTTTTTTTTTTCTTCTACCACCAGAACTCCTCTGGTGGGTTCCTCTTGTACATACCTCTTGCCTCCTAAAAGCAGATAATCTACAAAGCTCAGTTTGGGGATCCTTGATAAACACATCCTGTTTATGACTTTAATTAAACCTGCCACCCATTTGACTTTCAGACTTGTGGGTGTGGGTGTGTATTAAAAGAGAAAGAGAAAAAAAAAAAGAGAAAGAGCACTCAGAGTGGTTTAAACAAAAAGGAGATCTACTATTTTGCAAAAAGGAGCAATGCTATCTTCAAGCAAGGCTTAATCCAGCTCAACTATAACAAATTTATTTTCTTCCTCCTGTCCTTTGAGGTGCTGTCCTGATCCTCAGACTTGACCTAGTTATCTCTGGAATATCTGGTTTCTTCCCTTACACTAGAAAAATGATTGCCACAGTTTGCAGACCTCACTTTCTATGAAAGAAAGAGAATTTCCCATCCTCCATAGTACCACGAAACATCTCTTCACATCTCACTGACTCTGATTTGCCCAACACTATACTAATCATTGAGGTGGTACAAATTTAGCTTACACAATTTGGGTGAAGTTAATTCCACCCAAACCTCATAGCTGAGAAAAGGAGAGAGTACTTTGGGCAGCAGAAAGGAGGAATGGGTATCAAGGAGCAAAAGGACAAATATTCCCTACATTCAGTTCTAGATCTTTGCCTCAGTCAATTTTTTCTTATTGCCTAACATTGCCAACAACTCCAGGTAAGATACTCTTCAAAAAGCACTGCTCATCTCAAGTCCCTTCTCCTTGCCATTCACTTTAATAATTATTAGAACCCACCCATCTTTCGAATGTTCCCTCACAACTGATTTTTGAATGTGATTTTTTTAATCACATTGTCTTTCCCACCTCAATATTCTTTTAGTTTACATTATTCCTCAATTATTTTATATTTCTCTGTCTATCCAATTAGGTTATAAGTCCATGAGAAGATCAGGATATTTTTACTTTTTTTTATATCCTCCTTCAATACCAAGTAGATTATCGGGTACATAGTCTGCACACAATGAACAATTGCAGCATAAATCTTATTATAGTTAAATGGGCAGCATATTGAGGCAAAAGAACACTGAAGTGGGAAATACAGCTTTAGCTTCAGCTCTATCTTATACCAGTTGCCAGTTTTGCATCAAGTATTTAACCTATGAGCATCATTGTTGCCACCTATAAAACAAGCAGCTTTCTGTATGCTGTGCCTATCTCGTGTTCACTTGTGGGAGCAGTTGAAATGAAATGTTTTCAAAAGAAAAGGACACTTACAAATAAATTCAGAGGAGAATCTGGCAGAGAATCCTGACTTTTTAAGAAACGCTTCCAGGAGGAAAATATAACGGAATGTGTAAATGTGAATGTCCTTAAAATAAGGAGCAGGAGAAAAGAAAGTGTTCCAAATGGTGAAGGGAGCCGAGGGCCAAAAGTTCAGGAATGAACATAGCCTTTTTCCTGACTCTGAGAAAACCAGCCTAACCAACACTCATTCTTTTCAAATGTGATTGAAAAAAGAAGGCTTTTGCTATTACTCTTTTCGCAATGGGAAATTCAGAATTTTCCAGCATTTTCAGTGAACCCCTGATTCTGGCGCTATGAAATATCAGGTGTTAGTTTAGAAAAATAAAAGCAGCCATTGCCGGTTAAACCAATTGTGTCACAAAATCACAGAATCACAGAAAGGAAAGGGACAGTAAGAAGGTGTTTGGTTCCTTTCATTAATATGTCAACTTTCTAAATCGGACAAGAAGCCAGCTTTTCAATGGCTCCAGCAAGCTTTCACAGTCTTCTTTTGATGTAAATTCTTCTTGTGTCACCACATGCAGCATTATACACATATATATGCATTTAGTTGGTCCTGGATTCCAAAAAGTCTTAATTTTGGAAGAGAGTAATAATTGTCTCTCAGACCTAAAGCTGCAGAAGAGCTACCCAAGAGAGGTTCTTTGTGAAACAACTGTAGTCCTAACTCTACACCTGATTCTTTTCATTGCTATAATATCACATTAAGTTAGCCTGTGCTTAATGCAAACATGATATCCCTGAGAGAAATCTAAAATACCCAGCAGGATTATTACCTAACAGTGAGAACAAACAGGAAAACAGATGGAGGTCATTTGGATATGTTTCAAATCCCTGGCCATTTGAATCTAGCGAACAAATGTAAGCAACTATAAAAATAACAACAAATGTAAGCAACTATAAAAATAACAACAAAAGACACCAGTATCCTTTCAATGGTATCTGAACCATCTAACTTTAGGAAGGGAATTCTTAGGAGTTACTTCTGATGAGTTTAGTAATCACATAATGATAACGTTGCTTGGTAATCAGTTAACATTTTTCTTTAATGCTACTCAGTTAAAATTTATTAAACTCGATGAAACATTTTATAAATTTTGGCTTTATAAATATCAGATACAGGATAAGTAATATTTTTTACAAAAAATATATACTTATTAATCTATGCTGTAATTATTCATATCACTATTTATATGCTTTATTTCATAAAACGAAGAGCAGTTATAACAGATTATAATATTTCCTCAATATCTACCTTTAAATATGAGACATTTAAAAGTATTTTTCAAAAAAAGGATTTCTGTTGCTCATAGGACTATGGAGAAAGAACATTCCATTCATTGTTGAGTACATACAACAGTTCAACTTTTATAGAAGACAATTTAACTATATTTAAAATTTTTACCTAGAAATCCCACTGCCAGAATTTTACCCTATAGATACAGAAATTATATCAAAATATATGTAAAGATTTCATTTCAGCATTTTTGTAAGTGCAAAAATAAATGGCAACAACAAAACAACAAATACAAAAGCTTCTCATCTACAGGGACTGGTTAAATAAGTTTCTGGATATGTACCAAGAAAAACAGCTACCATAGAAAATAAAAGTGAATGCTGATACTTAACACTCTTTAAAGTACATGTTTGTGAGGGGCACCTGGGTGGCTCAGTGGGTTAAAGCCTCTGCCTTCCTCTCAGCTCATGATCCCAGGGTCCTGGGATTGAGCCCCACATCGGGCTCTCTGCTCAGTGGGGAGCCTGCTTCCTCCTCTTTCTCTGCCTGCCTCTCTGCCTACTTGTGATTCTGTCTGTCAAATAAATAAAATCTTTAAAAAAAAAAAAAGTACATGTTTGTGTAAATTTCAAGATGCAAAATACCATGTATTTTTCCTGAAAAACAACAACAGAAAGAAGATACAAGTAGACATACCTGAATTTTTTTTTCTACTTAAAAAAAAAAATTGGAAATGCAGAAAGAAATTTAATTGTTATCTTTGAGAAGTGGAATGAAGAAAAATGAAGGAGGGAGGTTTTTATTTAGTCCTATAACTTTTCATATTGCTTAGTTTTCTATCCTTGTATATGTGCAGTTTATACTGTTGTTTTTAATTGTTTTTCATCTTGTTAGTATTATCTGTGCAGAAAGTTAGAGGCTATAAGTGTTTTCCTTTTTAGACTATTATGTGTGTTTTTTTAAAAAAGTCACAACTCATACACTCATGTTTTATTCCACACACAAAGAAAATAGGAAATCTGGCTACTGAAGACAATGAATATGGAAACTTCTGAGGGAGAAAGATGGTATGCAACATATTTCAAAAGTGTTTAACTGCAGAACTTTTAAAAAAATAATATCCACAGAGTCCAATGTTCCATGCAGGAAAGGTTGAAAAACTGACTTCACCAATCAATAAAATATCCATTGAATGGGTTCCTTCTTATTGTTAATTAGATGTTTATAAAATGTAGTTGACTTAAGTCTTATGAGTTCTTTTACCTTGATGCATATTTTATTCTTTTTAATTAAAAGTTTATTTATTTATTTATTTATTTTTAGTAATCTCTACACCCACCTTGGGGCTTTAGCTCATGACTCTAAGATCAAGAGTCGCATGCTCTTTTTTTTTTTTTTTAATTTAATTTTTTTTCAGTGTTCCAAAATTCACTGGTTATGCTCTTGAACTAAATTTACATCGAAAAGGAAAGCCTGTACCAGAGAGAGAGCTATTAACAGAGGCTCCCTTTAACCTCAGAGACTTATCTGCACAATAGGGCACCCTTTGTTTTTTCAAAACATGTCCTTTCACCTTGCTAATGGCTTCCTCCCTTTTATATCCTCAGACTCTGCCCCCTCCTTAGCTCCTATAAACTTCATGTTGCCTCATTGTCTTTGGAATTTCAGGTCTGTGTAGATTCCCCATACATACATTATTAAATTTGATTTTCTCCTGTTAATCTGTCTCATGCCATTTTGGTTCTAAGTCCAGGTAGAAGGACTTTGAAGGGGAGAGGAAGGTCTTCCTCCCTGACAGTTGGCATAGCTGACAGGATACTTTAATTTGCTGGAGGCTGCCCTTCCAGATTCTGCTGCAGCTGAGAGATCCTTGGGACACCTGACAAGCAGCCATCAGAAAGTGAGATTCCTTACCAAATCAACCCCCCAGAATCTCTATCGGTGGAGGCCTGTAGAGAAGAATGGTGAGAGTCCCTTTTCTCTCTTTCCGTCTTAAATTAGCAGAAGAAAATATTTGTGGAACTAGTTCCTTGGGCCTAGCAGCCCTTTGGTTAAATTTGGTAGAGTACTGTTTGGATACTGATCTATTTTCTCCCAGAGACTATCTTTGTTTTCTTTTATCTGTGTTGATATGCACATGAGGTAAACGCTGTTGCTAAGGGACATCTCAGAAGTCAAAGTCACAAAACTGGTGGGCACAGATGGAACACTTAAAAGCTGTTACAGTGCTTGCCACCTCAACAAGACTCCTGTAAGGGATAAGTTGGTCACAGAACAGGTTAGATCGACACTCAGTTACCTGCCAACCTCAAGAAAATTTCCATGCAATGAGGTACACTGTAAGCCAACACATGGTCTTCAGCCCCACAGCATATCCCTCTCAGGTATTAGGGTGATTCCAACAGACCCAGGGCTTAACCAAGGCTAGTGATGTGCATGTATTTCCCTGTTGTCTTGTTCTATGTCCTAAGAGCTTGGCTCTGTGACCAATGAAAACATTCTCTTTGGTCTCCCCAGTTCAGAGGATGTACTCACTGGGGTTGTTCACCTTGGTGGCCAAACAGACTGGGGATCTGACTCTAACTCACTTTCTATCTCTCTCTCTGTCTTTCTTTCTCTGGTCCCTCTCTCTGTGCCAGCTCTCAGGGAATTTTGTCATGAGAAGTTCTAGCCCATAGGAATCTTTGTTGTCTCAACCTTTGATGCTTGTTAGTGCTGGAAAGTCCCATTCCAGTATCGCCAACCTGCTGTCACAGGTTAGCGGGTCTGTGAATGAAGACATCTCACAAATTTTATGGGAGACTTGAGACACTGTTTTCACCACACTATCCTTACTGCCTATGGAATGAAGATCTTCCCTTTGTTCGGCTTGTTTTAGGAATAAACTTTTGTGTCATGCGGTGGTATCACCTGGGCCCTCTCTGGGCACATCTTGCACCTTTGGTTAGGCCTGTGAGGCTGTTGGGTTGAGTCGCTATTAGATTCTACTTGTCAATGGCCCGATGCAGGATCCTGTAAATTGGCTATATTTAAAAGAAAAATGTTCTTTACAGAAACTTCTCAATTATCTCATTGACAGTAATCTTATTGACAATAATTGACAATTAAGGGACTTCCTTGACAAAATGAAATTGAAGAAATAGACTTAAGATTTAGAAATAAAATGTCCATATCCAGTGTGAATTTCCCTTAATATCTAGCCTCATCTGCCTACTTTTAATTTACCTTTCCCTGTAAGATATATAGGGAGCACTCAGGCCTAATCTCCAGGTTCAAAGTGTTTAAGTTGCTCATGCAAATGGTAAAGTCAGGAAATAAATTTAACAAAAGCCCCTGAGAATGGCAATAAGGCTTGCTTTGCTTCTACCTTCCAGAGACTGATAATCCAACTCTGCCAGCATCAGGCATTCCTATGCAATGTCCTTTACAGGTGTATCCTAGATGCCCCCTGCAAAAGAATTCCTGTCTCCTAGAGAGCAGCAAAACTTTTAAATTATAAAGTCCTTGTACTTACACATTGAAAAGATCCTACCAAATTTAGAGATTAAAAAGATTAATGACTTCTTATAAACCACCTTTATGGGAAACAGGACCAAAAATTTCTCCTAGGCCCTCCTAAAAATGATCTGTGAAAAGCCAATATTGAGGGGCTAATAGAAGCTAAATTTTAATTATGCACCCAGAAAGAGAACTTTTGTTAAAAATGCTTTCTACATACGGACATTGGGAAGGGTATGTGCTATGGTGAGTGCTGTGAAATGTGTAAGCCTGACAATTCATAGGCCTGTACACCTGGGGCAAATAATACATTAAATGTTAATAAAAATAATTAATTAAAAAAAGGTTTTACTAAAAATAAATAAATAAATAAAATGCTTTCTGTAGATTTTACAAAACTAAAAATCTTTGATTCCAATTTTAGTTTAAAATCTCCCCAATATAAAAAAAAGCAAATCTAATTAAAAAGGCAGACCAGTTGCTTGATATTCAGGTTGTCACTTAGTTCTTTGAGGAATTAAAAACAACTCTTTGTCTTACAAGTCTTTACAAAACCAGAAATGCAACTCTAGGAACAAGTCAGAGCTCAGGTATCTTTACCAAACTCCAGACCTCCCCTATTCCTCTTAAAATGTTTGTGGGTATTATGAAAGATCAAGCTCTTAAAACAAGTGTCCTGTACTTAAGAAAAAAGAGGTAAATTTTAAACCACGATTACTCTGAAACTCTGGAAACAAACAAAAAAATTCATTCTTTCTGTCCCTTGAAATTATAAACCTTATGTCTTTAAAAGGTAAACACAGCCCACAATTGTCCCAAACCCAGGAAATCAAGGGGGAAATGATGGTGGTTTTTTTGCTTTTTTTTTTTAATACAAACTGCTGAAATGACTTTTGTGTCCAAACTCTTGCACCCTCATAATAGGCACCAAATCTCCACTTTGGAGAAAATGTGACTACACTCTGTGCCTTTGTGATGTAAATTTTCTACCCCCATCTTCTCAAGGACATAAGAATTTTTAAAAATATTTTTAAATTTTTTTATAAACATATAATGTATTATTAGCCCAAGGGGTACAGGTACCCTCCCCAATGTCCATAACCCCACCACCTTCTCCCTACCCCTCCCCCCGGCAACCCTCAGTTTGTTTTGTGAGATTAAGAGTCTCTCATGGTTTGAAGGACATAAGAATTAAGGAGAACTTTAGGGGAACGTTTTTCACAAAAGGAGAAAAAGGAGAGGGAGGTATTTGGAAATTGGACCATTAAGGTTCTTTCCACAAATAGAGAACAAAAGCTGGACGACTGTTTGCATCTTCTCTGTGTATGTTTCCCTGTATCTTGCCTGTGTTATATGTCTATATATGCTATAATGTGAGACATTTTTTCCTACCTCTGGATGGGATTGCTAAAATTCATTTGCAAAAGACCTCCTCATATTTAGTTGGTTTGAAGGCAAGCACTTTTTTTTTTTTTTTTTGCATTCTCAAACCCTGAAAGATAGAAACAACCAAAATGTCTTTTCACATTTGTGTGATCTGGGAAAATACTCAGTACTATAGTTAATTTAAGGTTTAGTTTAATTAAAATAAAATTGTCTTTAGAGTTATACATTAAATGTAAGACTTTTATTTTACCTGTGTTTAATGAACGTTGAATGGGTTCTTATTGTCTCTGTTGCAAACTTGTCAAAAAGAAAAATTAGAATGATGATTGACTTTGCCTAATGCCTCATGAAGTTTTGTGGATAATCTAAACATGATTGTTAAGAATAAGTAGATTAAATAGATATAAATAAGATTAAAAGGTTTATGGGTAAACTATTGGGTGGCCCCCAAAACGTTTGGTAACCTGATTTTGGAATTCGCTGAGTTAGACAAGAAGTTCAGTTTATTGAATATCTAGATCATTTCCAGATAAAATAAAATAATGAAACACTGAATACTAAATATATATTTGTCTACTTTTGTCTTATTGCAAGAAGCTAAAAATAAGTATGGATCTGTTAGTAAACTTGATTTGTGTTTTAATAAAAATTGTACATTGAAAAAAAAAATGTGGTTTTCAAGGTGCCTGTGTGCCTCAGTTGGTTAAGTATCTGCCTTCAGCTCAGGTCATAATCCCGAAGTCCTGGGATCGAGCCCTCTGTTGGGGTGCCTGCTTGGTGGGTTGCCTGCTTCCTCCACTCCCTCTGGAGTCTCCCTGCTTGTGCTCTGTCTCATCTCTCTCTCACTCTTAAATAAATAAATGAAATATTTTTAAAAAAAAGAGAGAGAGAGGAAGAAAAAAAAAGGAAAAAGAGAGATGCCTGGGAAGTTCAGTTGGTTAAGTGTCTGCCTTCAGCTCGGGTCATGGTCCCGGGGTCCTGGGATTGAGTCCTGCATTGATCTCCTTGCTCAGCGGGGAGCCTGCTTCTCCCTTTGCCTGTTGCTCCCCCGGTCTTGCTCTCTTTCTCCCTCTGACAAATAAATAAATAAAACCTTTTAAAAAAATTAAAAAGCTAAAAACCCATTTCTAGAAATTATAAAATATATTCATAAATTTGCTAATCTAAAAAATTCTGGCATAGCAAACTATTCACAATTGCTTACTACTTAGTTTTCACTAGAAGTTAAGTTTTCCAAGAGTTAAGAATTCTAATGAATGTATGTAGTTGAGACTATCAGAAATAAGAGAAACAACTCTGTGTGCAAGAAAACTAAGATCTGAGTTTTTGAAGAAAAAAAAAAATGAGGAATGGAAATACATTTTTGTTGAGAGAAAAGAAAAGGACAAAATACACTTTTGTCCTAAAGTGAGACAGATTAAAGAAGGAAAATTTAGGACAATGTAATGTAAACAATGTAAAAAATGTAAACTTGTAGAAGGTCTATGGAGAGGGAATCGGTAAAAGGGAATTTTTTGTATGGTCAATAATGACTAAGATTGGAGTAAATTTAAGTAAATAAGCTTTAATGTCAGAAATACACTGATACAAAGTTAAAATGTTTGTTTTCTTTTTGTTAAAAAAAATCAAAGTTTTCCTAAACTATTAATCTCCTTTTAATAAGATATTGTCAGTGTTTTTATCTTTAAAGTTATCTTCCTAGAATGCAAAGATTCTGTGGTTTACCAAAATAATTTATGTTTATCAGATTTTTTATTTACTTAAAGTCTATTTCTAAGAAGCTAAATTTTGCTCACAGGTAGGTAACCTTACGTATTTGTCTTTGATATTTTTAATTGTCTTCAGTTAAGTGGATAATTAAATATTGTTTCATAATGATCTATGATCCCATTTAATCAAATATTCAAACCTTTTGACATTTTCTGACATACTTCCTAAAGTCAAATTCTAAAATGAAATCCTTTGACCACCATCTGAGATGTTCCAGCTCTCTGGAACATTTCAAAGATTTTGAAATTAAACTAAGTAGACATATTTGGTATATTAAATTAAAAGGAAAGCATTGTCAAATAAGTAATACTAAACATTGTTAGATTATATTTTTGTAGATTGTAATTAAAATAAATGTTCTAGGGGCACCTGGGTGGCTCAGTGGGTTAAAGCCTCTGCCTTCGGCTCAGGTCATGATCCCAGGGTCCTGGGATAGAGCCCCATATAGGGCTCTCTGCTCAGCGGGGAGCCTGCTCCCCCCCCATCTGCCTCTCTGCCTACTTGTGATCTCTGTCAAATAAATAAATAAAATCTTTAAAAAAAAATAAGTGTTCTAAAAATTGTATAAAACCCCTAGAAATCTGATGTCAAAGTATGTTATTACCTTAAGGTGTTGTCACCTTAAGGTAATAGAAATAACCAAATATCCATTGCATCATAACGAAATCTAATCAGATCTTTAACCATGGCCATTCTTAAGTTACTGTTTTACACTGACGCTGTTGTAAATCTGTTTCCTTTTCAGTGAGGCTCATAAAAAGAACTCTTTAGTACAGGTTTCTGATGACCTTAAGATCATAAAACTGAATTAGAAAAGAACTTCCAAAACTAGTGGAAAAACTGGATTCTAACAAAACAAAAATTAGTAACATGGACTGAAATAACAGGAAGATAATCATAATTTTTATGACTTTTTGTTTCAAATATTGTCAACTTTTAAAATTTTTATTCTTTATTTTTGAGAGAGAGAGAGTGTGTGTGAGCAGAGGGAGGAGCAAAGGGAGAGGGAGACGGTGAGAGAAAATCTTAAGCAGGTGATCTCATGACCCTGAAATCATGACCTGAGACAAAATCAAGAGTCAGGCACTTAAGCGACTGAGCCACCCAGGTGCCCTGCCAACTTTTTTAAATGTTCTGTTTTTCCAGATCTAAGGAAATCTTTACTCTTAAGCTGACCCATAGCAGTTTGACAATTTATACTATTACAAGTAGAATTGAAAAATTTATCTTTTCTTCCCACTGAACCCTCCAGAAATAAAAAACTCAGTGACTATTCTTATATTTTATGGCATTATATGAATTTGCATAAGTTCAACAAGAATCTGTTCTCCTTGTAAGAGAACACCAGTGGAAACATTGGTTATATTATCAAGGCTTTGACTGCAGTGTCATATTTGAGACATGCATAGACTCAGATATGTCCAGACAGATCTAAGGAATTAAGGTTGACTTTAGGGAGCCAACAGAGCCCCTTGGCGATGTTGGCCTGAAACCTTGCTTACAGAATTTCCAGCAGACTTGTTGCCAGGTGAAATGGGGAGACCTTGGGCCCTGCAGCCTTGAGGCCTCAACCCAGCCCATCCCAAAAATGTCACTGAAAACTCTTGGTCTCGTCACAAGAAAAAATTTAATGACAGACACAACACAGTGGATGAGCAGTACAAGCATTTATTAAAGTGAAAGTACGCTCTGGAGGTATGAGAGCAGGCAAGCTCAAGAGAAAAAGAGCTGCATAGACCAGAGTTTGAGTTTCTCTTTTACTGATGGTTGTTAACAAGGGGGTGGAATTTTCATTACTTGGAGAAGGGATTTCTTGGAAGCAGGGTTTTACACTTTTTCTTCCTTATTTAGTCAAGGTTTTCTGTCATGGCACTCGCCATCTTGGGCCAGTCTGGTTTGATCCAACTTCGTTTAAGAGTGCGGCTGGGACAGGCCTCTGACTTTCCCCATAACTGACCATGACTTCCTCTTCGCTGACCTCCAGGCCTCCTGTTAGAACCTAACTAAAATGAATATTTTAGGTTTTGTGAGCCATATGGTATCTGTTGCAACTACTCAACTCTGCAGATACAGAGGGAAGCAGCCACTGAATTCAGTGGTGGTCTGAATTTGGCATATGTACCATAGATTTCAGATCCCTGGTTAACATTATTTTTCTTCTGTATTATTATTATCTTAATAATTTCCTTTTTTACTTTTCAAGTTTGTTTATTTATTTATGTAATCTCTACACCCACTGTGGGGATCACACTCATTACCCCAAGATCAAGAGGCACATACTCTTCCGACTGAGCCAGCCAGGTGCCCCGTTCACATATATTATTTAAACTAAGAATCAAATAGCTCTATAAAGGATGTGGTGTGCTGTGTTTTGGGATCATACACTCTGTAAAAGATTGGAAAACTCTATTTAGCTAAGGGTAATTCCTTTCGGTGGCTGACAGCTGAGGACCGTCAGCTTGCAACATTCCTAGCAGCCACGAAAAAAATTCCTTCAGTCCTAAAATAGGATTTGGGACACAGTATTCACTACAGTATTTACTACTATTAACACGGTATTCACTATGACCTGTCTTCAACACAGATATCTGAATCAGATTACTATCTGTATATTTACTTATTTGCTCAATGCTAGAATACACCAAAAATTGTTTCAAAATTGCCAACCCATCCCATTGGGAGTTTGGGGGAGGAAAATTAGTCACTAGATTTCAGTATTGGTTTAGCAATCTTTTTCTTTTGCTGGGGAGCGGGGTGGTTGGGGGCAGACTGTATACTTTATTGATGGTACATGACAAGGTAGGGAGGATCTCAATGAACTCCACAACATATGCCAGCATCACCCCATTTGATGTTGGCTGGATCTTGCTCCTGGAAGATGGAGATGGGCTTTCCTTTGATGACAGATTTCCCATTCTCAGTCTTGATGGTGCTGTGGAATTTGCCATGGGTGGACTCAAACTGGAATGTGTAGACTGTGTAGTTGAAGTCAATGAAGGGGTCACTGATGGCAACAATATCCACTTTGCCAGAGGTAAAAGCAGCCCTGGTTTCCAGGCGCCCAATATAGCCAAATCCGTGTACTCCAGCTTTCACCATCATGACTCAGGGATGCGGCTGGCATGGCACCCGAAGATGTGGCTCTCTGTTGAACAGGGAGGAGTAGAGAGCCAGTTTAGCTCTCTTTTTCATCTTAAGGTTCATATTTAAAATACTGTGTTCAAAGGTTACTAGTATGCATTCTTTTTTTGTCCTTTTAACCTGCTTATGGTCCTTTTAAGCTGCTTATGGTATTCATTCAAGACTTGTTGGATTTTTGTATTTCATTTTGAGGTGTTTTAAACTCCATTGATTTCATTCATTCATTCATTCATTCATTCATTTATTCTTTTTGTATTGGAAAACATTAACATGGTTCCAAAAGTCAAGCCTATATAGAATACATACCCAGAGAACTATCACTCCTCTCCCCACCCCTTTTCCCCCATTTGTACACCCTCAATTCTCCCATCCTGATCCCACTCACTCTCTATAAGTAACCAATCTCACTAGTTTTTGGCATTTCTTCTGGTGTTTCTTTTCTATAATGTTAAACACATATATGTATATTTCCTTATTACTCCTTTTTTTCTTACACAAAAGTAGCATACTACCATTAAACTTTTTCTCTTTACTTTTTAAACTTAAGACTATATTTTAGTGGTGCCTGGGTGGCTCAATGGGTTAAGCCTCTGCCTTCAGCTCAGGTTAGGAACTCAGGGTCCGGCTCTCTGCTCAGCAGGGAGCCTGCTTCCCCCTCTCTCTCTGCCTGCCTCTCTGCCTACTTGTTTTCCCTTTCTCTCTGTCAAATAAATAAATAAATAGATCTATTTTTTAAAAAAAGGCTATATTTTAGAAATTCCTCCATATCTGTTCCTGGAAAGCTTGCTCATTCTTTTATACAACTGTGTGATTCTTTGTGGGTATATTATAGTTTATTCAACTAATCACCTACATTAAAGTATTTTAGATTGTTCCTAATGTTCTGCAATTGCAAACAATATGTCCATTCAAATTTAAGCATATAAATTTTTATATTTTTGTAACTATTCAGAGTTAATTCCTAGAAACAGGATTGCTAGGTCTTTTATGTTAATAGTTGTCTTTTTTTTTTTAATATTGAACCCACCTTGAATAAATCCCATTTGTGTATAACATAAGATTTTATTAATGTTAATTATGTTAATTATTGTTAAATTCTAAATAATACTAAATTCTAATCACTAGTGTTTTATTAGTATTTTACAATAATATTCATAAGTGACATTACTCTGTGATTTTCTTTTATTATAGTGACTTCATCAGATTTAGATATCATTGTTATATTCTCTAAAAAAGGAATCAAGAAATTTTCCTTTATTTTAATTTTGGAATAATTCCTGTAGCATTGGGACCATCTTGTTTTTCAAGGTTTTGTAGAATTTTTTTGTGAAAATATTTGACATTAGTGCTTTTTTTGTAGAGTATTTCCTAGATAATTTTCTCTCTCTCCTACAAAACTTACTGTATCTTCTAGAAATAATATCCACTTAATCAAAGGTTTCATATTTATTTGTTGGAAATGTCAGTGGTTTCATATGTTTTTAATTTATTCTCTTTAAATATTGATTTCACTCTTGTCATGCTAAATGAATGTTGGTGTTTTATTTTTCTAAGTCTATTGTTTATTTTTTCAAAAGTAGGATTTTGATTTAATTACATATAATGTTTTCAATTTCAATTTCAATTTTCTACTTCATTTAATTTCTATTTTTATATTTATGATTTCTGTGTCTGTGTTTAAATATTGCTTTATTTGGTCTTCTTTTTCTAGGTTTTCAGTTGGGGATTATATTAATTTTCATTCTTTCATTTTCATTAATACAAGGTTTAAGGTTATACATTTTCCACTGATGTGCTTAAAATGAATTTCATAAATTCTGAATTTATGTGATATTTTTAACATTTTATTTTGAAACAATTGTGGGTTCACATACACTTTTAAGAAATAACATGGATATCCAGTATATCTTTCATTTAGCTTCCCACAATAGTAATAATTTTCCTATCTGTTAGCCTTATTCAAATTTCACCAGTTTTCATTTATTTATTTGTATGTGTGTATTTACTTCTTATCAGTTTTATCACATACATAGATTTGTGTGATCCCCACCACAATCCAGATTCAGAACAGTTCCATTACAAAGATTCCTCATGCTTCCCTTCTAGAGCACAACAAACTAGCGCTCTTCCCCATCCTTAACTCCCGGCAACAAATAAATCTGTTCCCCATCTCTATCATTTTGTCATTTCAAGAATGCCATATAAATGGAATCATACAATATGTAGCCTTTTGAGAATGGCCTTTTTTCTCAGCCTGATACTTGACACCCATTCTAGTTGTAGTGTGTATCAGCAGCTCATTCCTTTTTATTGCAGATTAGTATCCATGGTATGGATAAACCACACTGTGTTTAACCTCCAGCCTGTTGAAGAACATCTGGACTGGTTCCAGGTTTTAGCTATTATGAATAAAGTATCCTATGAACATTCATGTACAGGACTTCACACGAATATGTTTTCATTTCCCTTGGATACATATCCAAGAGTTCAATTGCTGGATTGTACATTAATTACAAATTTAGCTTTATAAAAACTGCTATACTCTTTTTTTTTTAAGATTTTATTTATTTATTTGACAGACAGAGATCACAAGTAGGCAGAGAGGCAGACAGAGAGAGAGGAGGAAGCAGGCTCCCTGCGGAGCAGAGAGCCCGATGTGGGGCTCGATCCCAGGACTCTGGGATCAAGACCGAAGCTGAAGGCAGAGGTTTTAACCACTGAGCCACCCAGGTGCCCCTATACTCTTTTTTTAAAGATTTGTTTTTATTTATTTATTTGCAAGAGAGAGAGATAGAGAGAGTGCATGAGTGGGGGGAGGGGCAGAGGAAGAGGAAGAAGCAGACTTCATGCCGAGCAGGGAGCCTAATGCAGGACTTGATCCCAGAACCCTGGGATCATGACCTGCGATAAAGGCAGATGCTTAACTAACTGAGCCACCCAGGCAGCCCCCTGCTATACACTTATCCAGAGTGGTTCTACCATTTTACATTCTCACCAGCAATATATGAGTGTCCAGTTTCTCTACAGCATCATCAGCATTTAGTGTTATAACTATTTTTTATTTTAACTATTTTGATACATCTTTAGGGCTATTTCAGTATGGTTTTAATTTGGATTTCCCTACTGGCAGACAATGTTGAACATCTTTTCATCGCTTATTTGACATCTGCATATCTTCTTTAGTGAAATGTCTGTTCATGTCTTTTGCTAATTTTCTAATAGGATTTGTTTTTGGGTTTCTTTTTAGAGTTTGGTTTGAGAATTTTATTTTATTTGTTCTTAATACAAGTCCTTTTTCAAATATGTGGTTTGCAAATATTTTCTCCCAATCTGTAGCTTGTTCTATTCTCTTTGCACAATTCAGCAAAGGCTTTGTAAAGCAAAACTTTTTTATATGGTGAAGATTTTTAACTTTGATGAGGTCCAGTTTATCAATTTTTACTTCTGTGGAGCATGCTTTTGGTGTCAAGTCCCAGAACTTTTCATGTAGCCCTAAGTACTGAATATTTTCTCCCATGTTTTTTTCTAAAATTTTACAGTGTTATACTTTACATTTAAGTTCATCATCTACTTTGGTTAACTTTTGTATAAAGTTGTGAGATTTGAATCAATTTTATTTTTGTTTATTGATGCTCAGTCGCTCCAGCACCATTTGTGAAAGAGTCTGTCCTTCCTCCATTGAATTGCTTTCACATATTTGTCAAATTTTAAAAAAATATATGTATATTCCTCTGACAATACCATATAGTCTTGGTTACTTTAGCCATTTGGAAAGCCTCAATAGAAGTTATAATAATTCCTCCCACTTTATTCCTTTTTATTTTTCAAAATTATTTCAGCTATTTCAGCTCCAATGACTTTCCATATAAATTTTAGAATAGCTTATCTATGTCTACAAAAAAAATCTTGCTGGGATTTTTTTTTTTTTTTTTTTTAGTAAGAATTACATCATACCCATAGATTGATTTGGGAAGAATTGACTTTTTTTAAGATTTTATTTAGAGAGACAGGGTGTGTGTGTGTGTGTGTGTACGTGTGTGCATGCACGCACACACAAGCAGGGGAAGAGGGGAAAAGGGAGAGGGAGAGAGAGAATCTCAATTAGACTCTCCACTGAGACTGACACACGGCTCAATCTCATGACTCTGAGATTATGACCGGAGCTGAAATGAAGGGTCAAACACTTAACTGAGCCATCCAGGTACCCTGAGAATTGAAATTTTTACTATATTAAGGCTCCAGTCAATGAACACAGTATGCTTCTTCATTTGTTTGGATCTTTTTTATTTCTTTCATCAGCATTTTATAATTTTGACCTTACATATATAGTTCATTTTGTAATGTATATCTAAACATTTTATTTTCTTTGGAGCAACTGTGACATTGTTTCTCAGTAAAAGTTCATTCTTAGTATGTGAATCAATTTTTATCTGTTAACTTCATATCCTGTAACCTGAGATTACTTGTTAGTTCTAGGAATTTCTTTTTGTACATTCTTGCAATATTTTACATAAGCAATAATATAAGAGAGGAAGTTAAGATGGCAGAGAAGTAGGGGGACCCTGGGCTTGCCTCATCCCTCGAACACAGCTAGATTAACATCAAATCATCGTGAACATCTAGGAAATCTATCTGAGTATTAAGAGAACAATCTGCACAACTAGAGAGAGAGAACGAACATGGCAGCATGGTCGAACTTCAGTGAGCAACACAGCGCCCCCAGTGGAGGCTGGAGCCCCTTACAACAAACTCGGCTCCCCTGTACCTTGCAAGTCCAAGGGAGGGTCTGACTGTGAGAGAGGACAGAGGGCCTTTCTTGCTGAAAACCAGCACTGGCCTCCTGCATGCACCAAGTCTACCGATCATAGAGTGCTCCAAAGTGTCAGCTTCAGTTCTGGTAGAAATACGATCAAGTGTTCTATCTTTTTATTCCTCCTTTGGCAACAGACTTACTGGGGTTTTTTGGTTTGTTTTGTTTCCTTTTTTCCTTTTTTTGGATCAGGTTTCTCTTTTACTTTTCTTTCATTTTCTTTGGAATCAGGCTTATAGTTTTTGTTTCTGGGTTTTGGGTTGTTGTTTCTTTTCCGTTTCTCTCTTTTTTTTTAGAATCAGGCTTTCTTTTCTTTCTCCCCCCCCCCATTTATTTTAACAAAGAAATCAAAGTACACTTAGTTAAATGTCCAAATACTCCTCACTGCAAGCAAGGAGAAACTCTTCAGAGGACTGATCTGTGGGAAAGAGCAACCAAAACACAGCAGCAGAGTGCACACAGCATACACCAGAAACATCTCCTGAAGCATCAGGTCCTGGAGAGTGTATGATCCCCTCTTAATATAGTATTACTCTCAGGAGCAGGAAACATAACAAGCTTCCATAACACACAAAAGACAGAAATCTAGACATAATGACAAGATGGGTGAATTCTCCCTAAAATAAAGATCAAAAAGATACCACAGTCAGGGATTTACTCAAAACAGATATAAGCAATATATCTGAACAAGAATTTAGAACAACAGTCATAAAAATACTAGCTGGGCCTGAAAGAAACATAGAAGACACCAGAGAAACAATTCCTGAAAAAAAAAAAAAAAACAACCTAGAAACTAGTCATACTGAAATAAAAAATGCTATAATTGAGATGCAAAACTGGACAAAATCATAATGAATATGGAAGCAGAGGAATGAATAGGTGATATAGAAGATTAAACTGTGGAAAATAACGAAAGTAAAAAGAAGAGGGAAAGAAAACTATGTAGAGTAAAGGAACTCAGTGACTCCATAAATCACAATAATACCCATATCACAGGAGTCCCAGAAGAAGAAAAGTGGGGAAAAGGGGTGGAAGGTTTATTTTAATAAATTACAGCTGAGAACTTCCCTCATCTGGGGAAAGAAACGGTATTCAACTCCAAGAGGCACAGAGAACTCCCTTCTAAATCAACAAAAACAGGTCAGCACCAAGATATATCATAGTGAAACTTGCAAAATTCAAAGATAAAGAAAGAATTTTAAAGCAGCTAGGGATGAAAGGTCCTTAACCTACAAGGGTATACATGTAAGGTCAGCAGCAGATCTTTCCATGGAAACTTGACAGGCCAAAAGCAAGTGGCATGTATAGTCAACATGCTAAATGGGGAAAATATGCATCCAAGAATATTATATCCAGCAAGGCTGTCATTCAGTTTAGAAGGAGAGATAAGGAGTTTCCAAGACAAAATCTAAAGTAGTTGGTGACCACTGAGCCAGCTCTATAAGAACTATCAAAAGGAAACCTTTGAGCAGGAAAGACAGTCCAAAAGCAACAAAGGCTCGAAAGGAACAGAGACAACCTACAGGAACAGTGACTTTACAGGTAGTACAATAGTAATATATTCATATCTATCAATAATTACTCTGAATGTAAATGGACTAAATGCTCCAAGTAAAAGACACAGGGTATCAAAATGGGTTTAAAAAAAAATATATATATATGACCTATTGATATTCTACTTATAAGAGACTCATTTTAGACCCAAAGACACCTCCAGATTGAATGTGAGGGGATAGAGAACCAACTATCATGTTAATGAACATCAAAAGAAAGCTGGATTGGCCATACTTATACCAGACAAACTAGATTTTAAACCAAAGACTGTAATAAGAGATGAAGAAGGATACTATATCATAAAGGAGTGTATCCAACAAGAAGATCTAACAGTTGTAAGTATGTATGCCCCCAACTTGGGAGCAACCAAGTAAATAAATCAATTAATAACAAACTTAAAGAAACTTATTGATAGTAAAACAATAGTAGTAGGGGACTTTAACACTCCACTTACAGCAAAGGACAGATGATCTAAGCAGAAGAGCAACAAGGAAACAGTGGCTTTGTATGACATACTGGACCAGATGGACTTCACAGACATATTCAGAACATTTTATCTAAAGCAGCAGATACAAATTCTTTTCTAGTGCACATGGAATATTCTCCAGAATAGATCACATACTGGGCCACAAATCAGGCCTCAACAAATACAAAAAGATTGAGATCATACCATGCATATTTTCAGACCACAATGGTATAAAACTTGAAGTCAACCACAAGAAAAAATTTGGAAAGAACACAAATACATGGAGGTTAAAGAACATCCGACTAAAGAATGAATGAGGGGTGCCTGGGTGGATCAGTGGGTTAAAACCTCTGCCTTCGGCTCAGGTCATGGTCCTAGGGTCCTAGGATCGAGCCCCTCATCAGGCTTTCTGCTCAGCAGGGAGCCTGCTTCCACCCCCCCGCCCCCCGCCGCCTGCCTCTCTGCCTACTTGTGGTCTCTGTCAAAAATACAAATAAAAAGTCTTAAAGTAAAAAAAGAATGAATGAGATAACCAGAAAATTAGAGAAGAAATAAAAAAAATACATAAAAAAAAGAAAAACATGATAATCAAAACCTTTAGGATGCGGCAGAGACAGTCATAAGAGGACAGGATATAGAAATACAGGCCTTCCTCAAGAAGCAAGAAAAGTCTCAAATACAAAACCTAAACTCATACCTAAAGAAAATATAATATCATCTGTAAATAGAAATATGTTTATTTCTCCCTTTCTACCTGTAACCATTTATATTATTTTTCTTACCTTTTCACTGGCTGTAGTGTTTTTTTATCATTACTTTTATTTTTTTTTAAGTTTTAGTTTATATTTCCCCTTTCACCAATATGTAAATCATGTTTTTTTTATTCTGTACTTCTGATGTTTTCACATTTTGGTGTCCTCTTGACTCTGGAGAGATTGCCCATCCCAAGTCTAGCTAATTCCTAGAGATAGCAAACAACTTACTGAGGCTATGTCTTTTATATGCAAACCAACCAATCCAGAGCCCATGCTCCCAACTACATCCTTTATCAGGCTCTCACACTCTTGGCCACTATTTGCCTCCGATGCTTCCTTCCACACAGAGAGGCACCAGTATGTTTTTTTGTTTTTTTTTTTTTTTCATGTACTAGTTTATATTCTTCAGAAGTCAGAGTATATGATATTTGCATTTGTTATTGTTTTTTAATCTAAATCATGTGTCTTAAGTGTCTTCACTGGATTCTTCTTGTATAAGTAGATAGCTTCCATCATTCTGGCTGACACACTTGACAATACGGTCTGACTGCTGGAATTCGTAATAGAATAGCAGATAGTAGAAAATGAAGCCTGTTTTTCAACCAAACGTGGCTGAATAAATAACTGTAAAAGTGGAAACTGCAATGACTCCACCAGGTGTTTCTAAGAAAGTAGCGCAAGCCAACGGAGCGTGCTTCCCTATGCGGTCCCCATTGTAAGGCATGACCCTGTTTCTTGGGATCTGTGAGCTTAACAGATTTCTTTTCAATGCCAGTTGTCTTCTGATCTGTAGGCCTTACCATACCTAAATAATAATAAAACCTATATTTTGAATAAAGAGGTATTTAACAGAAGGCTTTTATTCCTGGTAGAAAGACCCTTTGGTTTATATCTGGTAACTTATTTCTAGTTTTACTGCATTGTTGTTGGTTTTTTAAAGATTTTTATTTATTTATTTGACAGAGATCATAAGTAGGCAGAGAGTCAGGCAGAGGTGGTGGGGAGTAGCAGGCTCCCCAATGAGCAGAGAGCCTGAACGGGGCTCGATCCCAGGACCCTGAGATCATGACCTGAGCCGAAGGTAAGGCTTAACCCACTGAGTCACCTAGGTGCCCCTGCATTGTTATAAAAAATTTATCAGTGTCTTCTCTTCTGTCAGGGTTTAAAAGATCAGTATCTAACTGTGTAAGGTCTTCCTAATTGATTTTGTTATTCAGATTTTCTATATACTCACTTATTTGTCCTTTTAATCTTAACGAAGTATATAAAATCTCATTTTTAAAAGTCTCTTCTCAGCGTCTTCTTTCATTACTTGTGCTGTCTGCTATATAAAATTAGTTATTTGGCACATAGATATTCATAAGTATTATATTTTCATTTTGAGTTGTAGCCATGAGTTACAATGGGCCCTTTTTTGTCATGCTTAATACCTGGGATTAAACTCTACTTGTCTGATACCAAACTTGCGACCTATGCTTTCTTTCTTTTTTTTTTTTTTTTCTTAAATTTTTATTTTTTTATAAACAATTTTTTATCCCCAGGGGTACATGTCTGTGAATCGCCAGGTATACACACTTCACAGCACTAACCATAGCACATACCCTTCCCAATGTCCATTACCCCACCCACCTTTCCCGACCCCCTACCCCCAGCAACCCTCAGTTTGTTTTGTGAGATTAAGAGTCACTTATGGTTTGTCTCCCTCCCAATCCCATCTTGTTTCTTTTCTTCTTTTTCTGGCCCCCTAGTTCCCCATGTTGCATCTCCACTTCCTCATATCAGGGATATCATATGATAGTTGTCTTTCTCTGATTGACTTATTTCACTAAGCATGATACCCTCTA